>CALYCZ020000145.1:0-12214 GCA_944470555.2 Heterobilharzia americana | reverse complement strand
AGTGGAAATACACGTGATTATATCCTAAGTGAGGTGATTTGTATTCTATCATGATGATGATCATTCACTGAGGGAAGCCATCTTGAAACACTGGCTTCGGTGGTCGATGACGTCTCACACACTTCGTCTTAGTGAGTCCGAGATCGCTCACTGTTTCCTTGTCCTGAGACTTGTTGGAAGAAGTGAAGACATGGTCAGTGTATGAGGTGAAGCTATGGGATGAAGGGCAGCTGTTTCGTCACCTCATGACTCGCTGAATGTGTAACAGAATATCATGCAAGTTAATGGCTGGAGATGATAGCAGGCGTGGTTCAGAACCGAAAATGCTGGCGACAATGCTGCTGTTTTCTTGTGCCCTCCGTTGTAAAAAGAAGCGAAACGAAAGCAGCAAGTGCCCATTTGAATATACTTTTTATAAGCAAATAAATATTTTATCCTCACATTGGTAATTTAACACGAGGGGCCAGTTTACAGACATCATCACATTGACGTGTGTTGACAAATGTGAACGATTTTACGGGTCCTTAGTGGCACAGAAAAGAGGTCGTCAAACTCCGTCAAATACATCCGAAGATCGCGCTAGTTACGAGACAAAGAAGAAAATGCCACTTTCCGCAAATGCGGAGCATTAAATTCCCATCTTCACATAATGGACTTAACATGAGAGATACCACTTTACAGGCACCGTCAAATTGATAATAATTGAAAGTTAACAAAGTGGTGTTTGGTATTGTATAACTGATGTGCATAATGTCATTAAAACTTGCTGTAATTCATGAGACCGGTGTGGATTTTCATCTCCTGTCACACGGATAGGTTTGTAGGGCGTGTTGGTTGTATTACTATCATGTGACATTTGACCAACCCTAATTAACTTGATGTGCTCTAGTACCTGCTTCACCAGGGCCTTACCTTACATGTAAGTACTGATACCGAAACACAAATCAAAGGATTGGTTTCAGGAATATATTCGAAGAAGCAATATGTTTAATTAGAATGAATGTAATAGTAATGAATAGGGAAAAGTTTATTCAATCTACGGAACCGCCTGTTCTTAAAAGTGTATGTGACCTAGGACTAAGATATTCAGGGATCTCACACTTTCTAAACAAAAGGCATCACAGTCTCGTAGATCTAGGATCCTAATGGGTTGCATAGTTCGTCACTTTCACCTCAAAGAAGTCAAGTGACTGCCCTATAAAACTTGCCTACGCCCACCATTAGAATATTGTCCATTTATATTGGGTGGTATCCGCGTGAAACACAAACAAAAGATGGAGGGTGTCCAAAGGTATATAACAGCTGGATTACTAGGACACGACTGCAAGCAGGACTACGGCTCCAGATGCAGAGCCCTAAGTCTAGAACCACTTTGATGAGACTACCGAAAATCAACGGGACACTCTTGTTTAATGTGTTACATAAATTCACCCTTACAGCCAGTGGTAAGTTTCAGTTCGAACACAACAGTCGGCATGATCTACGCAACCACTCCTACAACGTCACAATGAAACCGTTCAAATCCTGATTGTGCTCAAACGTCTTCACCGCCAAATTATCCCAGTTGTGGAACAGACTCCCTACTAAAGTGAGGGCCTTCACGTCAACCTTAGAAATTGGTTGGTCACTAGTTAACTTTTAATCATCTTGGAACCTTCCAGGCTCACCGGCTACACCGACAGTAACACTTATGATATTTCGTATGCTGGGCCCACTTGATACACAATGAAACACCCATCACACCTACACTTGCCTTTCATACTAAGCGTTGGGGAGACTATGGAAAGTCCTGACGTTCTGCACTACCCGACACAGTAATCAAAAGCAGAAGTTCTGCACCACACGACTACATGAAATACATATTCTTAGTTAATCAACGGAGAAATCACACATGATGAACGCCGTAGCAAGGAGAGATAGGTAGGGAGAAACATAAACACACGCCTTGCTAAAATTACAGCTTCCTTCTCCGCCTGCTGCTTTTTTCCTATATTTTCTCGCTATAGACAAGCAATACAGCTGTAAATGTTAGCTTTGTCGCCATCAAGAATTAACTACTTAAGTAAAAAACTTTGGCTGAAACTACCTACTACGCGAAGGGGGTAACAAGCTTCACTGACTTAGGATTTGTCCTGGTGCGAACTTGACAGACGCGAAGACCAACCACCAATTATTCGGACTTACTACGTACACACGAGTACGAGACCAAGGAAGGACACGATAGCGTAGTCGGATGGAATAGTATATTTGGATGGTTGTGCCGAGATACCGATGCGTTCCAACTAACCGGCTACAGAGTCGAATACGAGCAGTGCAACGTAACACGACAGCGTGCTATGCTTGACCGGTGCCCTCAGCTTAGCGAGTCCAGTTAAACTATCAAGGTCAGCATGACTGTCGAAAGTCGTCGAACCCAGTGGGTTCGTGATGACCCTAAGACGATACCAGCCGGAAGTAAAACACCGGTGGTTTCTCCACTGGTAAAACTCTTCCGATGGGCTCACTGCGTGAAGTGGCCCCTGGTTGTCTGAACTTATTCTAGGGTGTCGTGGCAAGTGAAAAATAAAATACAATAGATCGAATTGTGAGTGGATCGCGGTCCCCAGTTTCCTTTGATGTTCCATCCAGTGCTCGTTGCACCTGGAATATAAATAAAAGTCTTTAATACCATGAAAACGTTTCGTAAAAATGGGAATTATGTATGTACAAATATATCGGAAGTAAAGTTAATGCTTATTCTCACCGTTTTCCTTCTTCTAAAGTTTCATTACATGGTAACAAAAAATTGATGTGAAAAGGCGAAATGTACGAGGAGTCTCTCATTGCTGGTGAATAAGAAAAATAGTGCCTTGGAGAAAGAATATTGAATTCAAAAAAATATGGTTGGCACATCTTATTTCACACCACTAAGTTGAAGACGACTTCAAATACTCCGGGAACCTGACGGTTCGACCTGATCGTGTTTTCTGTTGCGCCGATGGTTGCTGTAACTGTGCATTACCAGACACATCGTCAAGAATTTCGATGATTGAGCTATCCGTCGGTCGGCTGTAGCCGGCTGAAACGTCACTTATAATGGGGTTGCCTTCGAAATAAGCTGGTTTCAAACGGTCGATACTGACAGTATCTTCACGTCCGTCTCGCTCAATTATGTTGAATTTCTCGTGTCACTTGATCACTTTGAATGGCCCGTCGTAGGGTGGTTCAAGTGGTCGACGAACGGCGTCGTGGCGAATAAACACGTGTGATGTCTTTTGTAAACTGGGGTGAACGAAGACGTCAGTCGTTTGAGGTCTAACCGGAGAAGGCCTAACTGAACGCATTGCGTTTGTAAGCCTAGTCACGTAAGATGCCCTGTCGGAAACATGTTTGAAAGTTGAAGGAGAAACAAACTCACCTGGTAGGCGAAGAGTGGTCCCATAGACGAGTTCTGCAGGGGTGCATCCAGCATCAACTTTCAACGCGTTACGAATACCTAGTAGGACTAGAGGCAGAGCCTCGGTCCACTGAGGTATGTTTGCAGCTGAAAGGGAAGCTTTCAGCTGTCGATGGAAACGCTCTACCATGCCATTTGCTTGTGGATGGTAGGCTGTCGTTCGGAACCGGGTGCAACCTAAAAGTGCCGTTAGAGCGTGAAATAATCCACACTCAAATTGGCGCCCACGGTCGGTTGTGACGTAAGATGGACATCCGAAGTTCGCGATCCATCTTTCTACGAAAACACGAGCTACTGTTTCAGCAGTAATATCCTTAATAGGTACTGCTTCCGGCCATCGTGTGAAACGATCAACACAAGTGAAAAGGTAAGTACATCCATTAGATTCTGGTAGGGGTCCTACAATATCTATATGGACGTGGTCGAAACGCATGTCTGGGGCTAGAAATGAGCCTAAAGGGCTTTTCGTGTGTCGCGTGACTTTGCACTTTTGACAAGCTAAGCACGACTGAGCCCACTCCTTAACGTCTTTGTTCATCCCAGGCCAGCAGAAACGTTGTGCGATAAGCCTAATGGTGGCTCGTACACCTGGATGAGAGAGTTTGTGCAACGTATTGAAGACGTTGCGTCGACAACTCTTCGGAACTATTGGGCGTGGTTGACTAGCAGAGACATCGCACAAAATTGTATCCTTGTCTGATCCAACCGGACAAAGTCGCAGCTTGAGAGTTGTGGACGACAACTCATGATGCAGCTCAAGGTCTTCCTTTTGACGCCGAGCTAGTTCAACGAGATCAACGCCCTCGATATGATTTATCGAAGCTATTCGTGATAGTGCATCGGCTACGGAGTTATTTGCTCCAGAAATGTGGCGGATGTCTGACGTGAACTGGGAAATGTAATCCAGCTGTCGCGACTCACGCGGGGAGTATTTGTCAGACGCCGAGCTGAGGGAAAAGGTTAACGGTTTGTGGTCTGTGAAAATAATGAAATCACGACCTTCCACCGAATGTCGAAAGTGGCGTACAGAACAGTACATGGCTAGGAGTTCCCTACCAAATGTACTGTATCTTGTTTCCACGTCTTGCAGCCGCCTCGAGAAAAAGGCTAACGGTTGCCACTGGTTGTCAGTCAATTGTTGCAAAACTGCTCCAATTGCTGAATCAGATGCATCAACAGCAATACTCAAAGGAGCATTGGGGTCGTGATGCATAAGCATGGTTGCGTTTGAAATGGCTTCCTTGACTCTAGAGAAAGCAAGTCTAGCCTCGTTGTCCAGAGTCACGAACTTCGTAGTTCCTCGAAGTAGATCTGTTAGTGGTCTCATGACAGAGGCACAGTTGGGGATAAACCTTCGGTAATAACTTACCAGGCCATTGAAAGTGCGGAGATGTTTCACAGTGGTCGGCTCTGGATAGTTTGTGATAGCCGCCACTTTATCTCTCAATGGGCGTATACCTTTGTTGTCAATGGTATGCCCAAGGAAGCTGAGTGATTCAACTCCTATTTCACACTTCTGTAAGTTGACTGTGATGCCATGTTTTTTAAGTCTTTCGAATGCGAGGTCCAAATGTTTAAGGTGAGTTTCCTTATCTGGACTCGCAATTAGACAGTCATCGATGTAGACATGAACAAAATTCAAACCACGGAAGACATCATCCATAAAGCGTTGGAATGTTTGTGCTGCATTCCGAAGACCAAATGGCATGCGCAGGAATTCAAACAGGCCAAAAGGAGTAATAATGGCTGTTTTCGCGATATCTTCTGCTGCCATAGGTATCTGGTTGTACGCTTTGACCAAGTCGATTTTGGAGAAAATGTTCATTCCGCATAAGGTTGCAGTCAAATCGTAAACGTGAGGTATCGGGTAGCAGTCCGGAGTTGTTTTGGCGTTAAGCCTTCGGTAATCACCGGTTGGATGCCAGTCGTTGCTATCCTTTTTGGGAACCATGTGCAGTGGTGATGCCCAAGGACTGTTTGACGGTTTGATAATGCCCAGTTCGAGCATGTGGTCGAATTCGCTTTTCGCCGTTTTGAGCTTATCGGGGGCTAAACGGCGAGCTTTGGATGCCACAGGTGGACATGTGGTTGTGACGTGATGCATAACATTGCTGGTTATGCACGGAAGAGTGTGCTTCGGTTGTTGCAACTCTGGATATTTCTCCAAAACTGCTTGGTAGGACGCGTCGCCTGATTGTTTGGTTCTAACGAGGGCTAAACTCGGACCTACATAGGTGGTGCCGCCAATAGATAACTTTGTGTTGTTATCTATCAGTCGTCGACGGCGAGCATCTACGAGTAGATCGTAATGGTTTAGCAAATCTATGCCAATGATGGGCATAGAGACGTCAGCCAGGAGGAAATCCAGTGGATAGGTTTACGTAAACCTAAGTTGAGGTAGGCATACCGTCTCCCGAATGTCGCGATTGCCTTGCCGTTGGCTGCTTGAAGATTGAAGGATGGGTCGTGATGACGCTCCTTTGTCGGTGCGGGAAGAACGCTAACTTCTGCGCCGGTGTCGACGAGGTGGCGAACTTTCGTTTTAATATCCGTGACGTAGAGCAAACGGCTGTTTCCGCCGGCTACGGTTGCCGTGAACACGTGCCGGCGTGACCGTTTCCCGAGTTTGTGTCCTTGTTAAAACTGCATGGTTTCCGACATTTTCTGGCTTCGTCTCCGTAAGTGTTATGAAACCAGCACCATTCAGGGTTTTCCACCCTGTTAGGTTTAGTTTTGGGGCAACCACGCGAGTTGCTGTGATGCGCTAAGACGCGTTTCTGTGGAGTTCTACGTGAACTAGGACTTCGAGATCGTAGCAACTGTTTCACAGAGTTGCACAGCTTGGTCACCTCTGAATCCTGGCTCTCTGGTTTGTCACAGACAGAATATACGTTGGAGACGGGTCTGCTAGAAACCCCCAGTATTTTATCTGCCGAGGCTGCCAGGTCATCGAGTGGGACTGACTGCAGTGTCACCAACACGGTTTGCACCGGTTGTGGTAGTTTTGAGAGAAATAGTTCTCGGAAAAGGCCATCGTCGAATGTTCGTGCGCCGATTACTTCTCGCATGCGTGCGAGAACTTCAGTAGCTGCCTAGCTCGGTGTTACGAAGTAATTCGTCTGGGCGCTGGCGATCTGTGAGGTCGCGTTCCTTCAAGGGTGCGGCCTTGAGAAGTGCACAAGGATCACTTACTTCAGGGATAAACATGTGTGCCGTAATATGTCTGTTTAATTCCCGCGGTAGCGAACGTGTGACGGCAAGAAATCGAGAATGAGGATCTGAGACGCTCGGTTTTCGAAGATCTGCCTCGGCATACAGAAACCATGTTTCCGCATTGTCTGGCCAATATGGCACGAGTTGGATCGTGTTCGTAGTCGGGTTGATACGTATAAGCTTGGGAGTGTGGTCGGACATGAGAATGTGTGGTAAATGTGTATATAAATGTTATCGAAATGAAAGCAATATACAAATATAAAATGGAACAGTCTCACCAATTCAGTATCTGTTATTGGTCGGGATATGTGATCACGTCGGTACATTTGATCACGTTAGGATATTTGATCTCGTCGGTCTCACCAATTTAGGATTTGTCCTGTTGCGAACTTGACAGACGCGAAGACCAACCACCAATTATTCGGACTTACTACGTACACACGAGTACGAGACCAAGGAAGGACACGATAGCGTAGTCGGATGGAATAGTATATTTGGATGGTTGTGCCAAGATACCGATGCGTTCCAACTAACCGGCTACAGAGTCGAATACGAGCAGTGCAACGTAACACGACAGCGTGCTAAATGGCGAGGATGCTTGACCGGGTGCCCTCAGCTTAGCGAGTCCAGTTAAACCATCAAGGTCAGCATGACTGTCGAAAGTCGTCGAACCCTGGGCCATTGATTTCAGGGAAGAGTTTGACGCTAGGAATCTTAGTATTTCTGTTGTGTTTCACTCCTAGTGTTTTCAGTGAGGTGTACGAATTACTTGTTCCCCATCTTATCGTGAAAAATTTCACAGGTAATACTGCATACTTGGAGATTTTCGCCACCTTAGATGGCGTGCGGAGATTCGCCACAAGGAATGTAATTGGGCCGCAGCGTAAGACTAATCTGTAATGTTTAGTTGTTATGGTGAAGTAAAATGTAAAGTACAGGAGGATCTTAGGGTTATGATCATGGTGCATCACATTCCCGGTAGTCCTCATTTTATCCTGTCATTCCTAATCTTTAATTAGAATCACCGCCTTTGAGGTGGTCCTTTTAGATTGCAGCAAGAGGCGACACATTCAATGATTTACGCCATCTCATTAGCGGTAAACTGTGTGGGATATGAAGTTTTTCTTCCGAGGATGTTATAGATCTCTTTGCTGGTGTTTTCGAAAGCAGCTTTTGTTCATATGATGAGTCCGTTGGTACAGACTGAGTTTATGCATAAGCTACCCCTCATCTTCTGACGAACCTTGTACAGAATTGCTATACATATCAAGCAAATAATAACCACCTGCTAGATCATCTCTGTTTTTTCAGGTTTCCTTGATCCTGAAAAGCAACTGCTTATTCCAAACATAGAACGTATTCCGTTAACAGACGTGGAACCCTAGAAAATATTGTACACCATTCCTACAACATGAATTTTGAAATTTGGACCCAAAATCAATACCTGGATGCAAGATCTCAAAAACTGTAAGTGTCCCTTAGTTGGGTCATTGCTGTTTGATGTTGAATGTTGGACGACGTTTTAACTAGTGAGTGTATTTTGTTCGATGTGAGCATCGTACTAACTGCATATCGCGGAGGGATGGATGCATTTCGAATCAGACAACTTGTAGATAATCTTGTGTTTTGTAATAAACAGAAGAGAAAAGTATGTTAGTTACCTCATATTTTTTTTCAAAAGGATAATGTGAATAAACTTTTGAACATGTTACAAGTACCAGCCAACTGTGAAATTATTAGTAATTCTTCGGAAAAGAAATTTCGAAATCCTAGTTTACAGTTGTTTCCTGGAATTTCATCCTCAAAGTTGGTGGTTGATTGACTGTATTATGCTTTTAAGAGTGTTTTGCAGGCTTTTATAACTGAACTGCGTTCACCTGCTTTCCTGAGATACAGAAATGCTTCAACTGATGGCGATCCGTACATAAAAATATTACAACTCGTTGCTATCTATGGATCAAGAGGTTCTAACTTTGAAATGTTACTTATTTTCTTTCAGGTAACCAACCTCTTGATCTGAATGAATTGGTTGATGGTTTTCTGCAAGTGATTAAGGACAAGACGATTTTTTGCTTGCATCAGTCTTTCTTCGACACAGTGTGTACATTTATTTCGGAAACCTATCAGTGTATGATCGTCCTTGATGATGATCGACGTAATGGTAGGTTTTTGGTAAAATTCAACTGCTTAAGATCTGATATATTGGTGTTGTACCGAACTAAACAGTTCAACAACTCTGTCATCGGCTCGATGCTGTGCCTTTTGATTCATCAGTTCTCTGATAGTCCCTCCTTACCCATAACGTTAATTTCGACTGCGGTGGTTGAATTTTTCAAACGGTATGTTACTCATGGAATATCCACTACTGTTAGTTCTTATTTATTTCAATATCGCTGTTTTATTCTAGCGCCATGTACTTTCTGTCATGCACACCATAATCTCAGTAGTTATCAGGTTTCAGACTTGATTGAGCATAAAAGGCTACGACCCTATATAAATCTTTTTCCAGATGGTCTCTGTGCTCTTCATGTTCTATGTTGAACAACTCAGTTGATGTGGATACCACTTCTTCTAGGAGTCGGTTCCAGGAGTCTATTATTCGACTTGAGAACCAGTACTCTTCATAGACTACTTTCGTCCTTTGGATTTTTACCCTCTTGTTATGTCATCTAAGGTGTCCCGACCTGATAAGGAGAAAAAGAGAAGATGGATCAGATCCAAAGTCATTTATTAGAATCCTGCATAGCATGATGAGATCTTCATAGGTCAGGCATAATCCAAGTAGTTGCTCTTTGAACTGTTTCCAGGAGATTTGAGTCTGTGTACTGTGTTCTGGTTTGGACCTAACTAAGGATGTGTATAAGATGGTGAGAATATCTGCGTAATATTGTGTCCTCAAAATCCGAGCTGCAACGGATCGACAGTCTTCCGTGGTCTTCAAGTCATAACTAACCGCGACTCCTAGTCATTGTGGGTCAGTACTGAAGGTAAAGGAGTCCTATCAATATCGTAGATGTTGCTGTGTGTGCACCCCGAGTGTATGCTCACACATTTACCTGCATTGATAGGCATCAGCCATTTCTGTGACCAGTAAACAAGCTGTTTATGTATGTCTGAAGTGCACGTACATCCTTGTCCCCCTTTTTTCCAGCCAGATTCTTACGTCAGCGTGAAGAACCATAGATGGTTTTGCGATATTCAACAGCTCATTTATGTATGAGAGAAATAACAGGGGGCCTAGATATGTTTCTTGCGGCACTCCACCGACTTCCATGAGGACAGTTGAAAATTAATCCTTACTCTTTGTCTCCTACCAACGAGGAACTCTCTTATCCATGCAAGCAGACTACCAGTGATTCCAAAACTTTCTAGTTTCTCGAGCAAACTGGAATGAGGCACCTTGTCTAACCCCTTACTGAAGTCAATGAAAGTGACATCTACAGGTATCTTATCACCCAACATGTAGGTGATACTCGTGATGATAGAGATTCTGCTTTAATTTCTAATATTCATCAAAGAATTAGTTTTCCGTTCAAGAATATAACTCTAGCTCATCGGGGTAATCCCACTAAGTACTCTTTTCATGAGATCTGAACCAATGCAGAGACGAGCCATCAAGGAGCAACTACTGTCGTTGACGTGGTCTGGGGCTCGATTCTTGAAACTTCAACTTTAGTTATTAGAGTATAATCACATCGTCTCATAATGACAAAAGTTCAGTATAATAATCAGATATCAGTTTGCTTGTAAAAGTTGGGGTGAAAGGAATGTACGAAATATTAAAGTAGTGTCATGGTCATGGTTCATCTCACTTTCATAATGCATAGGTTGCTGTTTTGAAAGTGTGTGTAAAGCTGACGCGTGGCAAACGGATTGTTACGGACAGAGGTTTTGGTTTTCACATGAACCCCGACCGGAAAGTCTGCATTCTCCTACATGGTTAAGACCAGCGGCAGAGGACTTCATGGACCAGTGCCGTTTTAGTGTGGCTACCTTTTACTGACCTGAAGGTATTATAGCAAGCATGGAGTTACTGGGCAGACAACGGCTGGGTGTGAGGAGGCTCACGACTTTATCAACCGACTTTTCTCGCATACCTATGACTTTGCGTTAGTGATGGTGACATGACTTATGCTACAAAAGCAATTTTAGTCGAGCACTTAAAGTCCTGTAAATATATCTAATAGCCGTTTCATGCCCATGTAGTATACCAGAATGCCTTGCAGCACAAACTCGACCATCAATGGGAAGTGGGATATAACTGTGGTTCCATACATAGCGTAAGTTGGTCATGCAAACCTTATGTATGCGTACCGATTCTATTGGTCTCTGACTTACGCATTAAAGCTCTTTAAACTTCCTAAGTTACTGATGTGCTCAACCACTTCGTTTCGGTATAGCAAATTAGAGTTGAAAAAGTAGGTGTAACAATACCTGTTTCCATTTGTCTTTATGTTGCATATATTCAGCTAAATAAGGCAGTTGACTTAGTTACCTCTTAATGGGGAGGCTCGACTGTCTGTTCGTTTTGTGTTGTACTACCAACAGATGCACTAAGGTTTAAGTCATTCATTTACCTTGAGCACCTAAGGGATATGGTGCGTCACTTCATATGTTGGTTAATAGTTCGTGTCATTCGAAAATTTTAGGATGGGAATTAGACTCACGCACTCGATGTATTGATTTATTGCTGATTACCACCATCTCACGTAGTAGTGATATTGGCAAGTAGAAATTTTAACTTATGTCACACAAACTGAGAAAATGCTGTTTTTGTTAATCACTGTTTAAATGCGTAGCGTTTTGAAAATCACCAACATCAAATGAGTGAAGTGTTTTTAATTACTCTATGTTGAACAGTTTGTACGCTGTTTTGTCCGTTCTTAATTTTTCCAAATTTATCTTAAATTGTTTTCATCCCAATCCTTGGCAGCTCTGATACAATGACTGCTCTGTCCAAAAATATGTATATCTTAAATATTGGGTGGATCTGTCATATACTTCGTTGGTTCATCAGCAACGTCTACACTAATGTCTCGGACTGGAAGTATATAGCTTCAATTATTAGTAGATCTATTTCTGCATTCCTGAATCTACTGTTTGACGAGCACCAAACCAGCCTTACACCTACCGCTCTTGGAATACCTGAGAGGGTAAAAGAAGTAGACACAACGCAGCGTTGTACGATTCATAACAACGTAAGTAATTTGGCTAACCTAAAAGCCTAAAATCTATTGCACTGAATCTGCAATAAAGTTCTTGTGTTTTTGATCCATTAATTGTTTTCAGTTCATATGTTACGAATCTAACTTGGTTTATGCGAAATATGCTAGTCCCGTAGTCCTTTATAACATCTTGTATTCCCGTATCTCTTAGTCTATTGTTTGTTGTAGTTTTACACTGCAGGCTTGTTTGTTTTATAATCCCTATGAGTGATTACTGTTATTTTGTAGTCATCATTCTTACTGGGGAAAGGCCAGATGGTAAATTGTAAGCATAGTTTTGACCCCCCAGTAATTCATCTCCGAACTCAATAGGGCTTCATGCTCTGCCTTTTCTTTTTCT
>CALYCZ020000144.1:0-38511 GCA_944470555.2 Heterobilharzia americana | reverse complement strand
GAACATACTGCCGGAGATTTTCCACCACTAATTGTTATAACCGTATCTGTAAAAATAATATGCACCTGTGAATTCAGGAATAACTCATTATTATCTTTATAGTCAGAAGGTCGTGCCAAGACATAGATGCGTTCCCACTAACTGTCTAGAGTGTCGATTATAAGCAGTGCAACATGACACGTCAGCGTTGCCAAACGGCCTGGATGCTTACAGCCTGGGGAGTCCGATAAAACAATGAAGGTGAGCACCAATGTTAAATCTCGCCGAACCCTAGGCTACTGATTCTGGAGGAGTATGCGACGCTACGAATCACTCCTCCCTGGTGCGTTCATGATAACCCCAGGACAATACCAACCGGAGGTAGAAACCCAGTGGTTTCTCCACTGTTAAAACCCTCGGTGGGCTCACTGCGAGAAGTGGCCCCTGGTTGTCTGAACTCATTCTAGGGTGTCATGGGGAATGAAAAATAAAACACAGTAGATCGAACTGTACGTCGATCGCGATCTGTGTCCTTTAGACGTTCAGTTCAGTACTCGTTCCACCTGGAGCAAAAATGAGAGTCTTTAATACCACGAAAACGCTTTTAAGAAATGGGAAGCATTTATAAATTTGTCGTAAATAAATTTTATGCCTTCCTCCATTTCGTTTTTTGAAAAGGTATGATTACGGCGTAGTAAAAAAACTGATATGAAAAGGTAAAATTTAGGATTTTCGCATTCCAGTCAAATAAAAAACATGGTACCTCGAAAAAAATTTAAAGACGGTTGGCACATTTTAACTCACACTACATACTTGAATGTGTTTAGATATTCCAGGAACTTGACGGTTCTACCTGATCACGGTTTTTGTTGTCTGTGGTTGTTGTGTCTGTGTACTACCAGGCACATCGTCAAGAATTTCGATAATTAGCTTTCCTCCGGTAGACTATAGTGAGCTGAAACTTCGCTTATGATAGGGCCACCTTCGGAATAAGATGGTTTCAAATGATCGGTGCTAACAGTATCTTCACGTCTGCTTCGCTCAATTGTATAAGATTTCTCTTGTCACTTGACCACTTTGAATGGTCTATCGTAGGATGGCTCAAGTGGTCGACAAACTGCATCGTGGCGAATGAACATGTTAGATGTCCTTTGTAAAACGGGGTGAACGAGGAGATCAGTTGTTTGGGGTCGGACAGAAGAGGGCCTACCTGAGCCCATTGCGTTTGTAAGCCTAGTCACGTAAGACGTTCTGTCGAAAATGTGTGTAAGTTGAAAAAGAAACAACCCATGTGGTA
Source organism: Heterobilharzia americana (assembly GCA_944470555.2). Taxonomy (NCBI): domain Eukaryota; kingdom Metazoa; phylum Platyhelminthes; class Trematoda; order Strigeidida; family Schistosomatidae; genus Heterobilharzia; species Heterobilharzia americana. The sequence goes on along the minus strand of CALYCZ020000144.1, from coordinate 37,235 downwards.
GGTGAAAAGTAGCCCAGTAAACGAGTTCTGCAGAGATGCATCCAGCATCAGCTTTCAACGCGTTACGAATACCCAGTTGGACCACAGGCAAAGCCCCGGCCCACTGGGGTATATTTGCAAATGAAAGCGAAACTTTTGGCCGGCGATGAAAACGTTCTACCACGCCTTTTGCCTGTGGTTGGTAGGCTGCCGTTCGGAACCGAGTGCAACCTAAAAGTGCAGATAAGGTGTGAAATAATCCACACTCGAAATGGCGCCCACGGTCGGTTATTACGTAGGATGGACATCCAAAGTTCGCGATCCATCTTTCGACGAAAACACGAGCGATAGTGTCAGAAGTAACATCCTTAATAGCTACTGGTTCTAGCCATCTATAACGATCCGTGTAGGTGAGAAAGTAAGTGCATCCACCAGATTTTGATAGAGGTCCTACAATATCTATATGGACGTAGTCGAAACGCATATCTGGGGCTAGAAAAGAACAATAACAGCTCTTCGTGTGTTGTGTGACTTTACACCTCTAACAAACTGAGCACGACTGAGCCCACTCCTTAACGTCTTTGTCTGTTCCCGGCCAGCCGCAACGTTGTGCATTAAGCCTGATGATGGCTCGTACACCTGGATGGAACAGTTTGTGCAACGTACTGAAGACGTTGCGTCGACATCTCTTTGATACTATTGGGCATGGTTGACCAGCAGAGACATCGCCTGACCCTATTGGACACAGTTCCAACTTGAGGGTTGCGGAAAACGACTTATGGTGCAGCTAAAGGTCTTATTTTCGATATTGAGTAAGTTCAAATACATCAATACCTTTGACACGATATATCGAAGCTATTCCGTACAGTGCGTCGGCGACGGAATAATTTCCTCCAGACATGTGACAGATATTTGAATTGAAATCACGTTCGGAGTATTTGTCAGATGTTGAGCCAAGGGAGAAAGTTAACGAACTGTCGTCCGTGAAAATGATGGGGCCACGACCATACATAGAATTTGAAAATGGCGTACAGAACAGTACATAGCTGGGAGTTACACACCAAATGTACTGTACCTTGTTTCTGCCTCTTGCAGCCGCCTCGAGATAAAAGCTAACGGTCGCAACTGGTTCCCAGTCAACTGTTGGAAAACTCCTCCGATTACCTAGTCAGATACATCAACAGTAATACTCATGGGAGCTTATAGGTCGTGACGCACAGGTATGGCTGCGTTTAAAACGGTTTCCTTAAACTTTTGGCGTAGTCAGCAAAGTACACATTAGAAAAGTACATATCTTGATGTACACTCAGTTTCATCCGTACGTCTACAAATAAACACAGTTTATCCAAAAACTTGTACGAAATTTAACGTAGGAAAATCATAACAGTCATTTTTACGTGCATAAATTAAAGTGTACACATAGCTTCAGCGTCTCAAAGATGGGAACTTCTCTCCCCAAATTCGTCTTGCGTGGCACATCACACGAAAAACTCGTTAGCACGAAACCAATCGTCCAACATGGCCTACTACGATGGCGGGGAATGACCTTACAATGGTCACAAGACAACATTCTGATTGGTTTCCAAGTTGTAAGGCGCTTCTTCAATTTCGCCTGTTGGATACCCGCAGTCAAATCTTCACATCTAATATATCTACAGATTAGCTTTACGTACAACATTTTTGGGCGAAACAATTACTGTGTGTACGATTTTACTAATGACAACAATCTGAGTATATATAATTTGTGCTCATAAGGGAGAGGAGATGCACATTCCAGAGAACCATGCTGGGGTCGCCATGCTGTATTATGCTCTAGAATATGTATCTTCTCCCACATACGAGGACTTTACTGTGTGGGGATTTCAACTTGTCAGAAAATCAATGGAAAAAGGGTACAATGCCTGCTACGTATGACAGCTTTCTCAGTGCACTGGATACATTTGCATAGAAAGAGATTTTAGGAATTGTCCCGGTGTGAACTCGATAGGTGTAGAGGACAATCACTAACTATTCGTACTCGCTATATACTCATGAATACGAGATCAAGAAAGAACACAATAACGTACAAATAACTTTATCTACAGAAACGGATTCTTTGACCCGACGTCGAAACTCAAAGGAATTTGGACAATATTCACCGAGCTATTAAGCACAATGCAGAGCATCATCGCGGCTACTGTGGATAGATGTCCAATTCAGCATGAACAAATAAAAATAGATCGTTTCATCGGTAAGGTGGTATATTATTATCAGTGTTATTTATTATTGTCTATACAGTATATCTTGACGTTCCAATGAACCCGGAGATGCATGTTCTTTGAAAAACACATTGAATCTGCCGTGGTACTTCACTCAATATGTATGATCCTTCAAATTAGGCACTTGAGTAATTAGGCCGGTATTACTCTTTTTTCGAGCAAGAAATTGCCGGGTTACTTCCTCTTCTTTTTGAGTGATGATTTTACGTATTCATTAGACATGACTGTCATTTCTGCCGGATAACCTAAAAGCGTAACAAAAGTTCTAAATTTAGAGTAAACTGCACCATTTATATGTGGTGTGAAGTTTTCTTTTTTCTTCCGACCGGGGATTTCCACTAACTGGAATGAAAAGATGATAAAAAATTTTTTGTAAAAGAACATACTGCCGGAGATTTTCCACCACTAATTGTTATAACCGTATCTGTAAAAATAATATGCACCTGTGAATTCAGGAATAACTCATTATTATCTTTATAGTCAGAAGGTCGTGCCAAGACATAGATGCGTTCCCACTAACTGTCTAGAGTGTCGATTATAAGCAGTGCAACATGACACGTCAGCGTTGCCAAACGGCCTGGATGCTTACAGCCTGGGGAGTCCGATAAAACAATGAAGGTGAGCACCAATGTTAAATCTCGCCGAACCCTAGGCTACTGATTCTGGAGGAGTATGCGACGCTACGAATCACTCCTCCCTGGTGCGTTCATGATAACCCCAGGACAATACCAACCGGAGGTAGAAACCCAGTGGTTTCTCCACTGTTAAAACCCTCGGTGGGCTCACTGCGAGAAGTGGCCCCTGGTTGTCTGAACTCATTCTAGGGTGTCATGGGGAATGAAAAATAAAACACAGTAGATCGAACTGTACGTCGATCGCGATCTGTGTCCTTTAGACGTTCAGTTCAGTACTCGTTCCACCTGGAGCAAAAATGAGAGTCTTTAATACCACGAAAACGCTTTTAAGAAATGGGAAGCATTTATAAATTTGTCGTAAATAAATTTTATGCCTTCCTCCATTTCGTTTTTTGAAAAGGTATGATTACGGCGTAGTAAAAAAACTGATATGAAAAGGTAAAATTTAGGATTTTCGCATTCCAGTCAAATAAAAAACATGGTACCTCGAAAAAAATTTAAAGACGGTTGGCACATTTTAACTCACACTACATACTTGAATGTGTTTAGATATTCCAGGAACTTGACGGTTCTACCTGATCACGGTTTTTGTTGTCTGTGGTTGTTGTGTCTGTGTACTACCAGGCACATCGTCAAGAATTTCGATAATTAGCTTTCCTCCGGTAGACTATAGTGAGCTGAAACTTCGCTTATGATAGGGCCACCTTCGGAATAAGATGGTTTCAAATGATCGGTGCTAACAGTATCTTCACGTCTGCTTCGCTCAATTGTATAAGATTTCTCTTGTCACTTGACCACTTTGAATGGTCTATCGTAGGATGGCTCAAGTGGTCGACAAACTGCATCGTGGCGAATGAACATGTTAGATGTCCTTTGTAAAACGGGGTGAACGAGGAGATCAGTTGTTTGGGGTCGGACAGAAGAGGGCCTACCTGAGCCCATTGCGTTTGTAAGCCTAGTCACGTAAGACGTTCTGTCGAAAATGTGTGTAAGTTGAAAAAGAAACAACCCATGTGGTAGGTGAAAAGTAGCCCAGTAAACGAGTTCTGCAGAGATGCATCCAGCATCAGCTTTCAACGCGTTACGAATACCCAGTTGGACCACAGGCAAAGCCCCGGCCCACTGGGGTATATTTGCAAATGAAAGCGAAACTTTTGGCCGGCGATGAAAACGTTCTACCACGCCTTTTGCCTGTGGTTGGTAGGCTGCCGTTCGGAACCGAGTGCAACCTAAAAGTGCAGATAAGGTGTGAAATAATCCACACTCGAAATGGCGCCCACGGTCGGTTATTACGTAGGATGGACATCCAAAGTTCGCGATCCATCTTTCGACGAAAACACGAGCGATAGTGTCAGAAGTAACATCCTTAATAGCTACTGGTTCTAGCCATCTATAACGATCCGTGTAGGTGAGAAAGTAAGTGCATCCACCAGATTTTGATAGAGGTCCTACAATATCTATATGGACGTAGTCGAAACGCATATCTGGGGCTAGAAAAGAACAATAACAGCTCTTCGTGTGTTGTGTGACTTTACACCTCTAACAAACTGAGCACGACTGAGCCCACTCCTTAACGTCTTTGTCTGTTCCCGGCCAGCCGCAACGTTGTGCATTAAGCCTGATGATGGCTCGTACACCTGGATGGAACAGTTTGTGCAACGTACTGAAGACGTTGCGTCGACATCTCTTTGATACTATTGGGCATGGTTGACCAGCAGAGACATCGCCTGACCCTATTGGACACAGTTCCAACTTGAGGGTTGCGGAAAACGACTTATGGTGCAGCTAAAGGTCTTATTTTCGATATTGAGTAAGTTCAAATACATCAATACCTTTGACACGATATATCGAAGCTATTCCGTACAGTGCGTCGGCGACGGAATAATTTCCTCCAGACATGTGACAGATATTTGAATTGAAATCACGTTCGGAGTATTTGTCAGATGTTGAGCCAAGGGAGAAAGTTAACGAACTGTCGTCCGTGAAAATGATGGGGCCACGACCATACATAGAATTTGAAAATGGCGTACAGAACAGTACATAGCTGGGAGTTACACACCAAATGTACTGTACCTTGTTTCTGCCTCTTGCAGCCGCCTCGAGATAAAAGCTAACGGTCGCAACTGGTTCCCAGTCAACTGTTGGAAAACTCCTCCGATTACCTAGTCAGATACATCAACAGTAATACTCATGGGAGCTTATAGGTCGTGACGCACAGGTATGGCTGCGTTTAAAACGGTTTCCTTAAACTTTTGGCGTAGTCAGCAAAGTACACATTAGAAAAGTACATATCTTGATGTACACTCAGTTTCATCCGTACGTCTACAAATAAACACAGTTTATCCAAAAACTTGTACGAAATTTAACGTAGGAAAATCATAACAGTCATTTTTACGTGCATAAATTAAAGTGTACACATAGCTTCAGCGTCTCAAAGATGGGAACTTCTCTCCCCAAATTCGTCTTGCGTGGCACATCACACGAAAAACTCGTTAGCACGAAACCAATCGTCCAACATGGCCTACTACGATGGCGGGGAATGACCTTACAATGGTCACAAGACAACATTCTGATTGGTTTCCAAGTTGTAAGGCGCTTCTTCAATTTCGCCTGTTGGATACCCGCAGTCAAATCTTCACATCTAATATATCTACAGATTAGCTTTACGTACAACATTTTTGGGCGAAACAATTACTGTGTGTACGATTTTACTAATGACAACAATCTGAGTATATATAATTTGTGCTCATAAGGGAGAGGAGATGCACATTCCAGAGAACCATGCTGGGGTCGCCATGCTGTATTATGCTCTAGAATATGTATCTTCTCCCACATACGAGGACTTTACTGTGTGGGGATTTCAACTTGTTAGAAAATCAATGGAAAAAGGGTACAATGCCTGCTACGTATGACAGCTTTCTCAGTGCACTGGATACATTTGCATAGAAAGAGATTTTAGGAATTGTCCCGGTGTGAACTCGATAGGTGTAGAGGACAATCACTAACTATTCGTACTCGCTATATACTCATGAATACGAGATCAAGAAAGAACACAATAACGTACAAATAACTTTATCTACAGAAACGGATTCTTTGACCCGACGTCGAAACTCAAAGGAATTTGGACAATATTCACCGAGCTATTAAGCACAATGCAGAGCATCATCGCGGCTACTGTGGATAGATGTCCAATTCAGCATGAACAAATAAAAATAGATCGTTTCATCGGTAAGGTGGTATATTATTATCAGTGTTATTTATTATTGTCTATACAGTATATCTTGACGTTCCAATGAACCCGGAGATGCATGTTCTTTGAAAAACACATTGAATCTGCCGTGGTACTTCACTCAATATGTATGATCCTTCAAATTAGGCACTTGAGTAATTAGGCCGGTATTACTCTTTTTTCGAGCAAGAAATTGCCGGGTTACTTCCTCTTCTTTTTGAGTGATGATTTTACGTATTCATTAGACATGACTGTCATTTCTGCCGGATAACCTAAAAGCGTAACAAAAGTTCTAAATTTAGAGTAAACTGCACCATTTATATGTGGTGTGAAGTTTTCTTTTTTCTTCCGACCGGGGATTTCCACTAACTGGAATGAAAAGATGATAAAAAATTTTTTGTAAAAGAACATACTGCCGGAGATTTTCCACCACTAATTGTTATAACCGTATCTGTAAAAATAATATGCACCTGTGAATTCAGGAATAACTCATTATTATCTTTATAGTCAGAAGGTCGTGCCAAGACATAGATGCGTTCCCACTAACTGTCTAGAGTGTCGATTATAAGCAGTGCAACATGACACGTCAGCGTTGCCAAACGGCCTGGATGCTTACAGCCTGGGGAGTCCGATAAAACAATGAAGGTGAGCACCAATGTTAAATCTCGCCGAACCCTAGGCTACTGATTCTGGAGGAGTATGCGACGCTACGAATCACTCCTCCCTGGTGCGTTCATGATAACCCCAGGACAATACCAACCGGAGGTAGAAACCCAGTGGTTTCTCCACTGTTAAAACCCTCGGTGGGCTCACTGCGAGAAGTGGCCCCTGGTTGTCTGAACTCATTCTAGGGTGTCATGGGGAATGAAAAATAAAACACAGTAGATCGAACTGTACGTCGATCGCGATCTGTGTCCTTTAGACGTTCAGTTCAGTACTCGTTCCACCTGGAGCAAAAATGAGAGTCTTTAATACCACGAAAACGCTTTTAAGAAATGGGAAGCATTTATAAATTTGTCGTAAATAAATTTTATGCCTTCCTCCATTTCGTTTTTTGAAAAGGTATGATTACGGCGTAGTAAAAAAACTGATATGAAAAGGTAAAATTTAGGATTTTCGCATTCCAGTCAAATAAAAAACATGGTACCTCGAAAAAAATTTAAAGACGGTTGGCACATTTTAACTCACACTACATACTTGAATGTGTTTAGATATTCCAGGAACTTGACGGTTCTACCTGATCACGGTTTTTGTTGTCTGTGGTTGTTGTGTCTGTGTACTACCAGGCACATCGTCAAGAATTTCGATAATTAGCTTTCCTCCGGTAGACTATAGTGAGCTGAAACTTCGCTTATGATAGGGCCACCTTCGGAATAAGATGGTTTCAAATGATCGGTGCTAACAGTATCTTCACGTCTGCTTCGCTCAATTGTATAAGATTTCTCTTGTCACTTGACCACTTTGAATGGTCTATCGTAGGATGGCTCAAGTGGTCGACAAACTGCATCGTGGCGAATGAACATGTTAGATGTCCTTTGTAAAACGGGGTGAACGAGGAGATCAGTTGTTTGGGGTCGGACAGAAGAGGGCCTACCTGAGCCCATTGCGTTTGTAAGCCTAGTCACGTAAGACGTTCTGTCGAAAATGTGTGTAAGTTGAAAAAGAAACAACCCATGTGGTAGGTGAAAAGTAGCCCAGTAAACGAGTTCTGCAGAGATGCATCCAGCATCAGCTTTCAACGCGTTACGAATACCCAGTTGGACCACAGGCAAAGCCCCGGCCCACTGGGGTATATTTGCAAATGAAAGCGAAACTTTTGGCCGGCGATGAAAACGTTCTACCACGCCTTTTGCCTGTGGTTGGTAGGCTGCCGTTCGGAACCGAGTGCAACCTAAAAGTGCAGATAAGGTGTGAAATAATCCACACTCGAAATGGCGCCCACGGTCGGTTATTACGTAGGATGGACATCCAAAGTTCGCGATCCATCTTTCGACGAAAACACGAGCGATAGTGTCAGAAGTAACATCCTTAATAGCTACTGGTTCTAGCCATCTATAACGATCCGTGTAGGTGAGAAAGTAAGTGCATCCACCAGATTTTGATAGAGGTCCTACAATATCTATATGGACGTAGTCGAAACGCATATCTGGGGCTAGAAAAGAACAATAACAGCTCTTCGTGTGTTGTGTGACTTTACACCTCTAACAAACTGAGCACGACTGAGCCCACTCCTTAACGTCTTTGTCTGTTCCCGGCCAGCCGCAACGTTGTGCATTAAGCCTGATGATGGCTCGTACACCTGGATGGAACAGTTTGTGCAACGTACTGAAGACGTTGCGTCGACATCTCTTTGATACTATTGGGCATGGTTGACCAGCAGAGACATCGCCTGACCCTATTGGACACAGTTCCAACTTGAGGGTTGCGGAAAACGACTTATGGTGCAGCTAAAGGTCTTATTTTCGATATTGAGTAAGTTCAAATACATCAATACCTTTGACACGATATATCGAAGCTATTCCGTACAGTGCGTCGGCGACGGAATAATTTCCTCCAGACATGTGACAGATATTTGAATTGAAATCACGTTCGGAGTATTTGTCAGATGTTGAGCCAAGGGAGAAAGTTAACGAACTGTCGTCCGTGAAAATGATGGGGCCACGACCATACATAGAATTTGAAAATGGCGTACAGAACAGTACATAGCTGGGAGTTACACACCAAATGTACTGTACCTTGTTTCTGCCTCTTGCAGCCGCCTCGAGATAAAAGCTAACGGTCGCAACTGGTTCCCAGTCAACTGTTGGAAAACTCCTCCGATTACCTAGTCAGATACATCAACAGTAATACTCATGGGAGCTTATAGGTCGTGACGCACAGGTATGGCTGCGTTTAAAACGGTTTCCTTAAACTTTTGGCGTAGTCAGCAAAGTACACATTAGAAAAGTACATATCTTGATGTACACTCAGTTTCATCCGTACGTCTACAAATAAACACAGTTTATCCAAAAACTTGTACGAAATTTAACGTAGGAAAATCATAACAGTCATTTTTACGTGCATAAATTAAAGTGTACACATAGCTTCAGCGTCTCAAAGATGGGAACTTCTCTCCCCAAATTCGTCTTGCGTGGCACATCACACGAAAAACTCGTTAGCACGAAACCAATCGTCCAACATGGCCTACTACGATGGCGGGGAATGACCTTACAATGGTCACAAGACAACATTCTGATTGGTTTCCAAGTTGTAAGGCGCTTCTTCAATTTCGCCTGTTGGATACCCGCAGTCAAATCTTCACATCTAATATATCTACAGATTAGCTTTACGTACAACATTTTTGGGCGAAACAATTACTGTGTGTACGATTTTACTAATGACAACAATCTGAGTATATATAATTTGTGCTCATAAGGGAGAGGAGATGCACATTCCAGAGAACCATGCTGGGGTCGCCATGCTGTATTATGCTCTGGAATATGTATCTTCTCCCACATACGAGGACTTTACTGTGTGGGGATTTCAACTTGTTAGAAAATCAATGGAAAAAGGGTACAATGCCTGCTACGTATGACAGCTTTCTCAGTGCACTGGATACATTTGCATAGAAAGAGATTTTAGGAATTGTCCCGGTGTGAACTCGATAGGTGTAGAGGACAATCACTAACTATTCGTACTCGCTATATACTCATGAATACGAGATCAAGAAAGAACACAATAACGTACAAATAACTTTATCTACAGAAACGGATTCTTTGACCCGACGTCGAAACTCAAAGGAATTTGGACAATATTCACCGAGCTATTAAGCACAATGCAGAGCATCATCGCGGCTACTGTGGATAGATGTCCAATTCAGCATGAACAAATAAAAATAGATCGTTTCATCGGTAAGGTGGTATATTATTATCAGTGTTATTTATTATTGTCTATACAGTATATCTTGACGTTCCAATGAACCCGGAGATGCATGTTCTTTGAAAAACACATTGAATCTGCCGTGGTACTTCACTCAATATGTATGATCCTTCAAATTAGGCACTTGAGTAATTAGGCCGGTATTACTCTTTTTTCGAGCAAGAAATTGCCGGGTTACTTCCTCTTCTTTTTGAGTGATGATTTTACGTATTCATTAGACATGACTGTCATTTCTGCCGGATAACCTAAAAGCGTAACAAAAGTTCTAAATTTAGAGTAAACTGCACCATTTATATGTGGTGTGAAGTTTTCTTTTTTCTTCCGACCGGGGATTTCCACTAACTGGAATGAAAAGATGATAAAAAATTTTTTGTAAAAGAACATACTGCCGGAGATTTTCCACCACTAATTGTTATAACCGTATCTGTAAAAATAATATGCACCTGTGAATTCAGGAATAACTCATTATTATCTTTATAGTCAGAAGGTCGTGCCAAGACATAGATGCGTTCCCACTAACTGTCTAGAGTGTCGATTATAAGCAGTGCAACATGACACGTCAGCGTTGCCAAACGGCCTGGATGCTTACAGCCTGGGGAGTCCGATAAAACAATGAAGGTGAGCACCAATGTTAAATCTCGCCGAACCCTAGGCTACTGATTCTGGAGGAGTATGCGACGCTACGAATCACTCCTCCCTGGTGCGTTCATGATAACCCCAGGACAATACCAACCGGAGGTAGAAACCCAGTGGTTTCTCCACTGTTAAAACCCTCGGTGGGCTCACTGCGAGAAGTGGCCCCTGGTTGTCTGAACTCATTCTAGGGTGTCATGGGGAATGAAAAATAAAACACAGTAGATCGAACTGTACGTCGATCGCGATCTGTGTCCTTTAGACGTTCAGTTCAGTACTCGTTCCACCTGGAGCAAAAATGAGAGTCTTTAATACCACGAAAACGCTTTTAAGAAATGGGAAGCATTTATAAATTTGTCGTAAATAAATTTTATGCCTTCCTCCATTTCGTTTTTTGAAAAGGTATGATTACGGCGTAGTAAAAAAACTGATATGAAAAGGTAAAATTTAGGATTTTCGCATTCCAGTCAAATAAAAAACATGGTACCTCGAAAAAAATTTAAAGACGGTTGGCACATTTTAACTCACACTACATACTTGAATGTGTTTAGATATTCCAGGAACTTGACGGTTCTACCTGATCACGGTTTTTGTTGTCTGTGGTTGTTGTGTCTGTGTACTACCAGGCACATCGTCAAGAATTTCGATAATTAGCTTTCCTCCGGTAGACTATAGTGAGCTGAAACTTCGCTTATGATAGGGCCACCTTCGGAATAAGATGGTTTCAAATGATCGGTGCTAACAGTATCTTCACGTCTGCTTCGCTCAATTGTATAAGATTTCTCTTGTCACTTGACCACTTTGAATGGTCTATCGTAGGATGGCTCAAGTGGTCGACAAACTGCATCGTGGCGAATGAACATGTTAGATGTCCTTTGTAAAACGGGGTGAACGAGGAGATCAGTTGTTTGGGGTCGGACAGAAGAGGGCCTACCTGAGCCCATTGCGTTTGTAAGCCTAGTCACGTAAGACGTTCTGTCGAAAATGTGTGTAAGTTGAAAAAGAAACAACCCATGTGGTAGGTGAAAAGTAGCCCAGTAAACGAGTTCTGCAGAGATGCATCCAGCATCAGCTTTCAACGCGTTACGAATACCCAGTTGGACCACAGGCAAAGCCCCGGCCCACTGGGGTATATTTGCAAATGAAAGCGAAACTTTTGGCCGGCGATGAAAACGTTCTACCACGCCTTTTGCCTGTGGTTGGTAGGCTGCCGTTCGGAACCGAGTGCAACCTAAAAGTGCAGATAAGGTGTGAAATAATCCACACTCGAAATGGCGCCCACGGTCGGTTATTACGTAGGATGGACATCCAAAGTTCGCGATCCATCTTTCGACGAAAACACGAGCGATAGTGTCAGAAGTAACATCCTTAATAGCTACTGGTTCTAGCCTTCTATAACGATCCGTGTAGGTGAGAAAGTAAGTGCATCCACCAGATTTTGATAGAGGTCCTACAATATCTATATGGACGTAGTCGAAACGCATATCTGGGGCTAGAAAAGAACAATAACAGCTCTTCGTGTGTTGTGTGACTTTACACCTCTAACAAACTGAGCACGACTGAGCCCACTCCTTAACGTCTTTGTCTGTTCCCGGCCAGCCGCAACGTTGTGCATTAAGCCTGATGATGGCTCGTACACCTGGATGGAACAGTTTGTGCAACGTACTGAAGACGTTGCGTCGACATCTCTTTGATACTATTGGGCATGGTTGACCAGCAGAGACATCGCCTGACCCTATTGGACACAGTTCCAACTTGAGGGTTGCGGAAAACGACTTATGGTGCAGCTAAAGGTCTTATTTTCGATATTGAGTAAGTTCAAATACATCAATACCTTTGACACGATATATCGAAGCTATTCCGTACAGTGCGTCGGCGACGGAATAATTTCCTCCAGACATGTGACAGATATTTGAATTGAAATCACGTTCGGAGTATTTGTCAGATGTTGAGCCAAGGGAGAAAGTTAACGAACTGTCGTCCGTGAAAATGATGGGGCCACGACCATACATAGAATTTGAAAATGGCGTACAGAACAGTACATAGCTGGGAGTTACACACCAAATGTACTGTACCTTGTTTCTGCCTCTTGCAGCCGCCTCGAGATAAAAGCTAACGGTCGCAACTGGTTCCCAGTCAACTGTTGGAAAACTCCTCCGATTACCTAGTCAGATACATCAACAGTAATACTCATGGGAGCTTATAGGTCGTGACGCACAGGTATGGCTGCGTTTAAAACGGTTTCCTTAAACTTTTGGCGTAGTCAGCAAAGTACACATTAGAAAAGTACATATCTTGATGTACACTCAGTTTCATCCGTACGTCTACAAATAAACACAGTTTATCCAAAAACTTGTACGAAATTTAACGTAGGAAAATCATAACAGTCATTTTTACGTGCATAAATTAAAGTGTACACATAGCTTCAGCGTCTCAAAGATGGGAACTTCTCTCCCCAAATTCGTCTTGCGTGGCACATCACACGAAAAACTCGTTAGCACGAAACCAATCGTCCAACATGGCCTACTACGATGGCGGGGAATGACCTTACAATGGTCACAAGACAACATTCTGATTGGTTTCCAAGTTGTAAGGCGCTTCTTCAATTTCGCCTGTTGGATACCCGCAGTCAAATCTTCACATCTAATATATCTACAGATTAGCTTTACGTACAACATTTTTGGGCGAAACAATTACTGTGTGTACGATTTTACTAATGACAACAATCTGAGTATATATAATTTGTGCTCATAAGGGAGAGGAGATGCACATTCCAGAGAACCATGCTGGGGTCGCCATGCTGTATTATGCTCTGGAATATGTATCTTCTCCCACATACGAGGACTTTACTGTGTGGGGATTTCAACTTGTTAGAAAATCAATGGAAAAAGGGTACAATGCCTGCTACGTATGACAGCTTTCTCAGTGCACTGGATACATTTGCATAGAAAGAGATTTTAGGAATTGTCCCGGTGTGAACTCGATAGGTGTAGAGGACAATCACTAACTATTCGTACTCGCTATATACTCATGAATACGAGATCAAGAAAGAACACAATAACGTACAAATAACTTTATCTACAGAAACGGATTCTTTGACCCGACGTCGAAACTCAAAGGAATTTGGACAATATTCACCGAGCTATTAAGCACAATGCAGAGCATCATCGCGGCTACTGTGGATAGATGTCCAATTCAGCATGAACAAATAAAAATAGATCGTTTCATCGGTAAGGTGGTATATTATTATCAGTGTTATTTATTATTGTCTATACAGTATATCTTGACGTTCCAATGAACCCGGAGATGCATGTTCTTTGAAAAACACATTGAATCTGCCGTGGTACTTCACTCAATATGTATGATCCTTCAAATTAGGCACTTGAGTAATTAGGCCGGTATTACTCTTTTTTCGAGCAAGAAATTGCCGGGTTACTTCCTCTTCTTTTTGAGTGATGATTTTACGTATTCATTAGACATGACTGTCATTTCTGCCGGATAACCTAAAAGCGTAACAAAAGTTCTAAATTTAGAGTAAACTGCACCATTTATATGTGGTGTGAAGTTTTCTTTTTTCTTCCGACCGGGGATTTCCACTAACTGGAATGAAAAGATGATAAAAAATTTTTTGTAAAAGAACATACTGCCGGAGATTTTCCACCACTAATTGTTATAACCGTATCTGTAAAAATAATATGCACCTGTGAATTCAGGAACAACTCATTATTACCTTTGGCGTGAGTATTGAGTGTGCGTAGGTCGCACCTGTTCACGTACGCCTGCACTTTGTTGGTAATGCTTTTCGTAAGGTTCCAAGCCTCTCAACCGTCACATAGAAGCACTGACTTACTTGACTGATACTAGTTTTGAAGGTACAGGTCTTGTTAACGCTTTATAGTGAGTGCAGTGCGGTGAAGTAGACCCGCACACTGATTTCAGAATGATGAAAGCCTGTCTTGCTCTCTTTCCGATCCTGGCTTTGACATCCTCATGGTGCCTTCACCTGTAGTTGAGGACGATGCTGCTTAGATAGGTGGGCGATACAACTTCCTTTAGGTCCCCCCGTTCATGATGATTGGTGCTTGTTGTTGTAGGTTGGGTGTCCTCAACACCTCTATTTTCTCCACCTTCACTTGAAGTCCTGTCTTCGCTGCCCTGGTTCATTTGACAAGTTAACTTTCGCCTGTAGATATTCGAGCTTGTGCGACCTTGGAAATAAATCATCATTGACGTAGTCCAAATCTCCTGGGGTCTTTTCATCCGTCAGACAGCATATGCCCTTCTTCTCGTTCCTCACGGTTTGTTGCATGATCCATTCCAGTCGACCACAATCAGGGAGATCATCACTGATGTCTTCACTGCAAAGGCATTACTGATCTTTCCATTGTGAATTGCTAGGTATGTAGCGGCATATGGCCGTCGAATGGGGTTGGTAAAGGTTTTCAGCACAGAAACCGTAGTGTTGAAGCGGACGTCAAATCGCTTCTCGGTCGACGCCCCATCGAACTCCTTTCCAAAGTCGACAAAGGTAAATACGTAAAAAGTTTGACTGTCATTCTATGCTCTATTCTGTGATGATGCGTAGCGTTGCAATTTGATCCGCACATGATTTGTTCTTCTTGAAGGCAGCCAGCCTGTTCTGGTCCTCCTTTTGAATCCAGAGCACCCTTTAATTTCTACAGTGTGGTGTGGCACAGCATTTTGCCTGAAGTGGATATGAGCCTGCTTCCGCTCCGGTTCTTGCAATGACTTGGGTCGGCCTTCTTTGAGAGTTTGGCAAGGTAGCCCTTCTTCCAATCGGCAAGTATCTTTCCGTCCTTCCTTCTGTCCTTCTGTCACCAACTTCTTTGAAGGCTTTCAACTTGATTTTGAAGGTTCCTTGCACTGGACAGTGAGGGGTGTGAAGCCACATCTGCTTCCATTCTTCATCCTGGGTCGAGTAGGCTGCGTCTCCACCTTCAGATTGAGATGAAGTCGATCTGATTTTTAGTGTATCTTGGTGTCTGGTGAAGTCCATGTCGCCTTGTGTTTGTACGCGCTGGCTCCAATCACCAAATCATTGAGTGCGCAGAAGTCTGCAAACAGTTATCCACACTTGTTGGTTTCACCGAGTGCTTCTCGATCCATGATGAGTTCTCTTCCTGTGTTGTCCGCTGCGAGTTTGGCATTCATGTCCTCCCACCCATTAGAATTTTCATGTCACCAACTGGAGTCTCATCTGGTACTGATTATAGTTGTCTGTAGAAGTGCCCCCCTAGTCCCTTGCTCTCCACTGTTTATTCGCGCGAAGCGTCGAAACATTATCACTTTCCTTCATTTTCAGTTGAATTAATCATCATGTCATCATCCTAGATAGCTTGGTTCCAACTGATCTTCGAGGAAAACATAACAGCCATTTTGAAACTCACTCCCTCGTGGTCGTTATCTACATCAAAATATATGAACGTGAAAAAGCAGAGGATGCACAAACTATTATTAATTTTCTACAAAAATTTCAGATGGTTGCAGCATGAAGATATCATTAGACTATGAAGAAACTAGACTATGATGAAAACTTACCGGATAATCTGGAAATCTGAACGCCAAACGATCGAAGGGTTTAACTCGGATCCTCGAATACCCACATCATCAAGACAACCTTCAATGATGACAACAGGACACAAATGAGGAATATACGTTACCAATTCTAAACATTCCACTTCTTTTCGAAGCAATGAAACTATGCTCCCACGAAAATTACTGTCCAGTAAGCAAGAATTACCAATCCCATTCACTCATTTGACCCTCTCACCATATGAACATATATCAATCCTCGAATTACTCGGATTTCTGGACGGTCATAATGGCATCGAAAATCTGTACAGACAGTCAAATCCAGGAGATCAACTCACCTATTAACTTTAAAGTGAACATATTTACAATAATGCTATGAAGCAGACTTCTCTAGTACTTCATCTAACAGTGAATATACCTCCTTGACAATACTGCATACCTTAACGTGAACAGTGTGGAAAACTCAGTGCCATTGGTCCGCAGTTTTTCTTGTTTTTTTCCCAAGTGTTTATTCCTTTGCACCACAATATCTAATTCTGATGGCATAAATTTATATTGCTGTGAATGGTAACACTTGAATAGATATTCAATTGGATTATGTGACTGATACCCAGTATGGAATCGCACTTGCTGCTATACAACGTATTGCTATACCCACACCTGCGACTTCATGAGAGCGAACCACTGAACCTCCGGGCACTTGTAAGGTGGATTTCGGAAATGTATCACATTGAACAGGTAAGACCAAGTGAATAACCACACTGAACCTCTGTATGTGTGTTTCAGAAACACAGCACACATCCATAGCTTTTGATTCCAGTTTTGACAAGGCGCTTGTTGTACGACTCTAATGTGAAATTGACAGTCGTCCAAGTAGACTAGGGATGATGCTTCGCTGGTTTAAATCATTCCGTATAGTCACGGAATGAAGTTGATCAAACTGGAGGAGGCTTAGTCCTGGTATCGTAAAGCGAAAGCAAGAGAGGTAGAAAAGGTCAGTCGGCTTTTATATGCAGATGGAAGTGTGCAGGCCCTTGCTACTCCCTGGCTGCCTACGCCCTGGAAGTTGCTTCTGCGACGTAGTATCTGAAAGACGAAAGGGATTGGTTCGTGTGACCTCAAAGCCCATTGAAAATCCGCCTGAGACCTATCACATACAACATTTCTAAGATTGTTGGATTGAGATTTCACGGTGCTAACGCCGAGCAAGAAAACCCCATACCACTGGCAGCAGAATAGCACAGAGGAGGAAAGTATTCTATCTTCAAAGCCGGTTTTTTCTAAACTCCACTATTCACAGGGAAGACATCAGCACGGCACTGCCGACCACCAGTGGAAAACACATTTTTTGTCACACCTCGTCCAGTCAGTAGTGCGACTTCGCCCCCGACATTCATCCTAAAGTAGCTATTCACACTACAATAAGGACTCTTTCATCCTACTACTATTAAAGAAACCTATCCGGCCTGATGGGACCTCAAGGGACAAGTGTGTCAGCTAACACAGAAAAATGTGGCTGCATATGCATAGGTGACTATGGACTCGAACTAAACTTAATGATAGCCGGGCATTCACTTCCAAAACTAAAGTCTATACAAGACTTAGGGCTCCAATATTCTCACAACCTAACCTTCTCTGAACACGTATCCACACAGGTGTTGAAATCACGCAAACTGGTGGGTTCCTTATTACGGAACTTCTACAGCACCGAATTTAGAGTTATCCTGTATAAAACGTGTGTCCGACCACTGCTCGAAAATTGTTCATTTATGTACAGCAGTATGAGGATTACGGATAGACTGAAAGTCGAAGGAGTGCAGAGATACTTTACGATGAGAATACTAAACACGAATAAAGACGTAAAATATGCCACCAGGTGCAACATCCTAGGACTTGAACCACTATGGAAACGAAGGCTCAGACTGAACCTGATACTGTTTTATAAGCTCCTTAACAGGTTAACTTATAGCGCATTCACAGACATGTCATAAACAAAACTGCATATGCCTTAAGAAATGTAACTGCAACAATAGCAATTGAGCATTTCAGAACAGTCACTAGGGAGAACTTCTTTGTGATAAAATATGCTCAGATATGGAACAGCTTACCTAGGGCAGTACGAGAATCAAACACTGACTAGGTTTATAAGACACCTTAACTCTACACTACAGGACAGCACCATAAAAAGCACCACTAATACTGTTACTAGAACTACAGACATATTAGGAACTCTCAATATATAAACAATTTACAATCTGAGAGGTGCAGAGGCTACACCTGCTTTTGTTGTTTTTCTACCAAAATTTCAGATGGTTGTAGCATGAAGATATCATTAGACTATGAAGAAACTAGACTATGATGAAAACTTACCGGATAATCTGGAAATCTGAACGCCAAACGATCGAAGGGTTTAACTCGGATCCTCGAATACCCACATCATCAAGACAACCTTCAATGATGACAACAGGACACAAATGAGGAATATACGTTACCAATTCTAAACATTCCACTTCTTTTCGAAGCAATGAAACTATGCTCCCACGAAAATTACTGTCCAATAAGCAAGAATTACCAATCCCATTCACTCATTTGACCCTCTCACCATATGAACATATATCAATCCTCGAATTACTCAGATTTCTGGACGGTCATAATGGCATCGAAAATCTGTGCAGACAGTCAAATCCAGGAGATCAACTCACCTATTAACTTTAAAGTGAACATATTTACAATAATGCTATGAAGCAGACTTCTCTAGTACTTCATCTAACAGTGAATATACCTCCTTGACAATACTGCATACCTTAACGTGAACAGTGTGGAAAACTCAGTGCCATTGGTCCGCAGTTTTTCTTGTTTTTTTCCAAGTGTTTATTCCTTTGCACCACAATATCTAATTCTGATGGCATAAATTTATATTGCTGTGAATGGTAACACTTGAATAGATATTCAATTGGATTATGTGACTGATACCCAGTATGGAATCGCACTTGCTGCTATACAACGTATTGCTATACCCACACCTGCGACTTCATGAGAGCGAACCACTGAACCTCCGGGCACTTGTAAGGTGGATTTCGGAAATGTATCACATTGAACAGGTAAGACCAAGTGAATAACCACACTGAACCTCTGTATGTGTGTTTCAGAAACACAGCACACATCCATAGCTTTTGATTCCAGTTTTGACAAGGCGCTTGTTGTACGACTCTAATGTGAAATTGACAGTCGTCCAAGTAGACTAGGGATGATGCTTCGCTGGTTTAAATCATTCCGTATAGTCACGGAATGAAGTTGATCAAACTGGAGGAGGCTTAGTCCTGGTATCGTAAAGCGAAAGCAAGAGAGGTAGAAAAGGTCAGTCGGCTTTTATATGCAGATGGAAGTGTGCAGGCCCTTGCTACTCCCTGGCTGCCTACGCCCTGGAAGTTGCTTCTGCGACGTAGTATCTGAAAGACGAAAGGGATTGGTTCGTGTGACCTCAAAGCCCATTGAAAATCCGCCTGAGACCTATCACATACAACATTTCTAAGATTGTTGGATTGAGATTTCACGGTGCTAACGCCGAGCAAGAAAACCCCATACCACTGGCAGCAGAATAGCACAGAGGAGGAAAGTATTCTATCTTCAAAGCCGGTTTTTTCTAAACTCCACTATTCACAGGGAAGACATCAGCACGGCACTGCCGACCACCAGTGGAAAACACATTTTTTGTCACACCTCGTCCAGTCAGTAGTGCGACTTCGCCCCCGACATTCATCCTAAAGTAGCTATTCACACTACAATAAGGACTCTTTCATCCTACTACTATTAAAGAAACCTATCCGGCCTGATGGGACCTCAAGGGACAAGTGTGTCAGCTAACACAGAAAAATGTGGCTGCATATGCATAGGTGACTATGGACTCGAACTAAACTTAATGATAGCCGGGCATTCACTTCCAAAACTAAAGTCTATACAAGACTTAGGGCTCCAATATTCTCACAACCTAACCTTCTCTGAACACGTATCCACACAGGTGTTGAAATCACGCAAACTGGTGGGTTCCTTATTACGGAACTTCTACAGCACCGAATCTAGAGTTATCCTGTATAAAACGTGTGTCCGACCACTGCTCGAAAATTGTTCATTTATGTACAGCAGTATGAGGATTACGGATAGACTGAAAGTCGAAGGAGTGCAGAGATACTTTACGATGAGAATACTAAACACGAATAAAGACGTAAAATATGCCACCAGGTGCAACATCCTAGGACTTGAACCACTATGGAAACGAAGGCTCAGACTGAACCTGATACTGTTTTATAAGCTCCTTAACAGGTTAACTTATAGCGCATTCACAGACATGTCATAAACAAAACTGCATATGCCTTAAGAAATGTAACTGCAACAATAGCAATTGAGCATTTCAGAACAGTCACTAGGGAGAACTTCTTTGTGATAAAATATGCTCAGATATGGAACAGCTTACCTAGGGCAGTACGAGAATCAAACACTGACTAGGTTTATAAGACACCTTAACTCTACACTACAGGACAGCACCATAAAAAGCACCACTAATACTGTTACTAGAACTACAGACATATTAGGAACTCTCAATATATAAACAATTTACAATCTGAGAGGTGCAGAGGCTACACCTGCTTTTGTTGTTTTTCTACCAAAATTTCAGATGGTTGTAGCATGAAGATATCATTAGACTATGAAGAAACTAGACTATGATGAAAACTTACCGGATAATCTGGAAATCTGAACGCCAAACGATCGAAGGGTTTAACTCGGATCCTCGAATACCCACATCATCAAGACAACCTTCAATGATGACAACAGGACACAAATGAGGAATATACGTTACCAATTCTAAACATTCCACTTCTTTTCGAAGCAATGAAACTATGCTCCCACGAAAATTACTGTCCAATAAGCAAGAATTACCAATCCCATTCACTCATTTGACCCTCTCACCATATGAACATATATCAATCCTCGAATTACTCAGATTTCTGGACGGTCATAATGGCATCGAAAATCTGTACAGACAGTCAAATCCAGGAGATCAACTCACCTATTAACTTTAAAGTGAACATATTTACAATAATGCTATGAAGCAGACTTCTCTAGTACTTCATCTAACAGTGAATATACCTCCTTGACAATACTGCATACCTTAACGTGAACAGTGTGGAAAACTCAGTGCCATTGGTCCGCAGTTTTTCTTGTTTTTTTTCCAAGTGTTTATTCCTTTGCACCACAATATCTAATTCTGATGGCATAAATTTATATTGCTGTGAATGGTAACACTTGAATAGATATTCAATTGGATTATGTGACTGATACCCAGTATGGAATCGCACTTGCTGCTATACAACGTATTGCTATACCCACACCTGCGACTTCATGAGAGCGAACCACTGAACCTCCGGGCACTTGTAAGGTGGATTTCGGAAATGTATCACATTGAACAGGTAAGACCAAGTGAATAACCACACTGAACCTCTGTATGTGTGTTTCAGAAACACAGCACACATCCATAGCTTTTGATTCCAGTTTTGACAAGGCGCTTGTTGTACGACTCTAATGTGAAATTGACAGTCGTCCAAGTAGACTAGGGATGATGCTTCGCTGGTTTAAATCATTCCGTATAGTCACGGAATGAAGTTGATCAAACTGGAGGAGGCTTAGTCCTGGTATCGTAAAGCGAAAGCAAGAGAGGTAGAAAAGGTCAGTCGGCTTTTATATGCAGATGGAAGTGTGCAGGCCCTTGCTACTCCCTGGCTGCCTACGCCCTGGAAGTTGCTTCTGCGACGTAGTATCTGAAAGACGAAAGGGATTGGTTCGTGTGACCTCAAAGCCCATTGAAAATCCGCCTGAGACCTATCACATACAACATTTCTAAGATTGTTGGATTGAGATTTCACGGTGCTAACGCCGAGCAAGAAAACCCCATACCACTGGCAGCAGAATAGCACAGAGGAGGAAAGTATTCTATCTTCAAAGCCGGTTTTTTCTAAACTCCACTATTCACAGGGAAGACATCAGCACGGCACTGCCGACCACCAGTGGAAAACACATTTTTTGTCACACCTCGTCCAGTCAGTAGTGCGACTTCGCCCCCGACATTCATCCTAAAGTAGCTATTCACACTACAATAAGGACTCTTTCATCCTACTACTATTAAAGAAACCTATCCGGCCTGATGGGACCTCAAGGGACAAGTGTGTCAGCTAACACAGAAAAATGTGGCTGCATATGCATAGGTGACTATGGACTCGAACTAAACTTAATGATAGCCGGGCATTCACTTCCAAAACTAAAGTCTATACAAGACTTAGGGCTCCAATATTCTCACAACCTAACCTTCTCTGAACACGTATCCACACAGGTGTTGAAATCACGCAAACTGGTGGGTTCCTTATTACGGAACTTCTACAGCACCGAATCTAGAGTTATCCTGTATAAAACGTGTGTCCGACCACTGCTCGAAAATTGTTCATTTATGTACAGCAGTATGAGGATTACGGATAGACTGAAAGTCGAAGGAGTGCAGAGATACTTTACGATGAGAATACTAAACACGAATAAAGACGTAAAATATGCCACCAGGTGCAACATCCTAGGACTTGAACCACTATGGAAACGAAGGCTCAGACTGAACCTGATACTGTTTTATAAGCTCCTTAACAGGTTAACTTATAGCGCATTCACAGACATGTCATAAACAAAACTGCATATGCCTTAAGAAATGTAACTGCAACAATAGCAATTGAGCATTTCAGAACAGTCACTAGGGAGAACTTCTTTGTGATAAAATATGCTCAGATATGGAACAGCTTACCTAGGGCAGTACGAGAATCAAACACTGACTAGGTTTATAAGACACCTTAACTCTACACTACAGGACAGCACCATAAAAAGCACCACTAATACTGTTACTAGAACTACAGACATATTAGGAACTCTCAATATATAAACAATTTACAATCTGAGAGGTGCAGAGGCTACACCTGCTTTTGTTGTTTTTCTACCAAAATTTCAGATGGTTGTAGCATGAAGATATCATTAGACTATGAAGAAACTAGACTATGATGAAAACTTACCGGATAATCTGGAAATCTGAACGCCAAACGATCGAAGGGTTTAACTCGGATCCTCGAATACCCACATCATCAAGACAACCTTCAATGATGACAACAGGACACAAATGAGGAATATACGTTACCAATTCTAAACATTCCACTTCTTTTCGAAGCAATGAAACTATGCTCCCACGAAAATTACTGTCCAATAAGCAAGAATTACCAATCCCATTCACTCATTTGACCCTCTCACCATATGAACATATATCAATCCTCGAATTACTCAGATTTCTGGACGGTCATAATGGCATCGAAAATCTGTACAGACAGTCAAATCCAGGAGATCAACTCACCTATTAACTTTAAAGTGAACATATTTACAATAATGCTATGAAGCAGACTTCTCTAGTACTTCATCTAACAGTGAATATACCTCCTTGACAATACTGCATACCTTAACGTGAACAGTGTGGAAAACTCAGTGCCATTGGTCCGCAGTTTTTCTTGTTTTTTTTCCAAGTGTTTATTCCTTTGCACCACAATATCTAATTCTGATGGCATAAATTTATATTGCTGTGAATGGTAACACTTGAATAGATATTCAATTGGATTATGTGACTGATACCCAGTATGGAATCGCACTTGCTGCTATACAACGTATTGCTATACCCACACCTGCGACTTCATGAGAGCGAACCACTGAACCTCCGGGCACTTGTAAGGTGGATTTCGGAAATGTATCACATTGAACAGGTAAGACCAAGTGAATAACCACACTGAACCTCTGTATGTGTGTTTCAGAAACACAGCACACATCCATAGCTTTTGATTCCAGTTTTGACAAGGCGCTTGTTGTACGACTCTAATGTGAAATTGACAGTCGTCCAAGTAGACTAGGGATGATGCTTCGCTGGTTTAAATCATTCCGTATAGTCACGGAATGAAGTTGATCAAACTGGAGGAGGCTTAGTCCTGGTATCGTAAAGCGAAAGCAAGAGAGGTAGAAAAGGTCAGTCGGCTTTTATATGCAGATGGAAGTGTGCAGGCCCTTGCTACTCCCTGGCTGCCTACGCCCTGGAAGTTGCTTCTGCGACGTAGTATCTGAAAGACGAAAGGGATTGGTTCGTGTGACCTCAAAGCCCATTGAAAATCCGCCTGAGACCTATCACATACAACATTTCTAAGATTGTTGGATTGAGATTTCACGGTGCTAACGCCGAGCAAGAAAACCCCATACCACTGGCAGCAGAATAGCACAGAGGAGGAAAGTATTCTATCTTCAAAGCCGGTTTTTTCTAAACTCCACTATTCACAGGGAAGACATCAGCACGGCACTGCCGACCACCAGTGGAAAACACATTTTTTGTCACACCTCGTCCAGTCAGTAGTGCGACTTCGCCCCCGACATTCATCCTAAAGTAGCTATTCACACTACAATAAGGACTCTTTCATCCTACTACTATTAAAGAAACCTATCCGGCCTGATGGGACCTCAAGGGACAAGTGTGTCAGCTAACACAGAAAAATGTGGCTGCATATGCATAGGTGACTATGGACTCGAACTAAACTTAATGATAGCCGGGCATTCACTTCCAAAACTAAAGTCTATACAAGACTTAGGGCTCCAATATTCTCACAACCTAACCTTCTCTGAACACGTATCCACACAGGTGTTGAAATCACGCAAACTGGTGGGTTCCTTATTACGGAACTTCTACAGCACCGAATCTAGAGTTATCCTGTATAAAACGTGTGTCCGACCACTGCTCGAAAATTGTTCATTTATGTACAGCAGTATGAGGATTACGGATAGACTGAAAGTCGAAGGAGTGCAGAGATACTTTACGATGAGAATACTAAACACGAATAAAGACGTAAAATATGCCACCAGGTGCAACATCCTAGGACTTGAACCACTATGGAAACGAAGGCTCAGACTGAACCTGATACTGTTTTATAAGCTCCTTAACAGGTTAACTTATAGCGCATTCACAGACATGTCATAAACAAAACTGCATATGCCTTAAGAAATGTAACTGCAACAATAGCAATTGAGCATTTCAGAACAGTCACTAGGGAGAACTTCTTTGTGATAAAATATGCTCAGATATGGAACAGCTTACCTAGGGCAGTACGAGAATCAAACACTGACTAGGTTTATAAGACACCTTAACTCTACACTACAGGACAGCACCATAAAAAGCACCACTAATACTGTTACTAGAACTACAGACATATTAGGAACTCTCAATATATAAACAATTTACAATCTGAGAGGTGCAGAGGCTACACCTGCTTTTGTTGTTTTTCTACCAAAATTTCAGATGGTTGTAGCATGAAGATATCATTAGACTATGAAGAAACTAGACTATGATGAAAACTTACCGGATAATCTGGAAATCTGAACGCCAAACGATCGAAGGGTTTAACTCGGATCCTCGAATACCCACATCATCAAGACAACCTTCAATGATGACAACAGGACACAAATGAGGAATATACGTTACCAATTCTAAACATTCCACTTCTTTTCGAAGCAATGAAACTATGCTCCCACGAAAATTACTGTCCAATAAGCAAGAATTACCAATCCCATTCACTCATTTGACCCTCTCACCATATGAACATATATCAATCCTCGAATTACTCAGATTTCTGGACGGTCATAATGGCATCGAAAATCTGTACAGACAGTCAAATCCAGGAGATCAACTCACCTATTAACTTTAAAGTGAACATATTTACAATAATGCTATGAAGCAGACTTCTCTAGTACTTCATCTAACAGTGAATATACCTCCTTGACAATACTGCATACCTTAACGTGAACAGTGTGGAAAACTCAGTGCCATTGGTCCGCAGTTTTTCTTGTTTTTTTCCCAAGTGTTTATTCCTTTGCACCACAATATCTAATTCTGATGGCATAAATTTATATTGCTGTGAATGGTAACACTTGAATAGATATTCAATTGGATTATGTGACTGATACCCAGTATGGAATCGCACTTGCTGCTATACAACGTATTGCTATACCCACACCTGCGACTTCATGAGAGCGAACCACTGAACCTCCGGGCACTTGTAAGGTGGATTTCGGAAATGTATCACATTGAACAGGTAAGACCAAGTGAATAACCACACTGAACTTCTGTATGTGTGTTTCAGAAACACAGCACACATCCATAGCTTTTGATTCCAGTTTTGACAAGGCGCTTGTTGTACGACTCTAATGTGAAATTGACAGTCGTCCAAGTAGACTAGGGATGATGCTTCGCTGGTTTAAATCATTCCGTATAGTCACGGAATGAAGTTGATCAAACTGGAGGAGGCTTAGTCCTGGTATCGTAAAGCGAAAGCAAGAGAGGTAGAAAAGGTCAGTCGGCTTTTATATGCAGATGGAAGTGTGCAGGCCCTTGCTACTCCCTGGCTGCCTACGCCCTGGAAGTTGCTTCTGCGACGTAGTATCTGAAAGACGAAAGGGATTGGTTCGTGTGACCTCAAAGCCCATTGAAAATCCGCCTGAGACCTATCACATACAACATTTCTAAGATTGTTGGATTGAGATTTCACGGTGCTAACGCCGAGCAAGAAAACCCCATACCACTGGCAGCAGAATAGCACAGAGGAGGAAAGTATTCTATCTTCAAAGCCGGTTTTTTCTAAACTCCACTATTCACAGGGAAGACATCAGCACGGCACTGCCGACCACCAGTGGAAAACACATTTTTTGTCACACCTCGTCCAGTCAGTAGTGCGACTTCGCCCCCGACATTCATCCTAAAGTAGCTATTCACACTACAATAAGGACTCTTTCATCCTACTACTATTAAAGAAACCTATCCGGCCTGATGGGACCTCAAGGGACAAGTGTGTCAGCTAACACAGAAAAATGTGGCTGCATATGCATAGGTGACTATGGACTCGAACTAAACTTAATGATAGCCGGGCATTCACTTCCAAAACTAAAGTCTATACAAGACTTAGGGCTCCAATATTCTCACAACCTAACCTTCTCTGAACACGTATCCACACAGGTGTTGAAATCACGCAAACTGGTGGGTTCCTTATTACGGAACTTCTACAGCACCGAATCTAGAGTTATCCTGTATAAAACGTGTGTCCGACCACTGCTCGAAAATTGTTCATTTATGTACAGCAGTATGAGGATTACGGATAGACTGAAAGTCGAAGGAGTGCAGAGATACTTTACGATGAGAATACTAAACACGAATAAAGACGTAAAATATGCCACCAGGTGCAACATCCTAGGACTTGAACCACTATGGAAACGAAGGCTCAGACTGAACCTGATACTGTTTTATAAGCTCCTTAACAGGTTAACTTATAGCGCATTCACAGACATGTCATAAACAAAACTGCATATGCCTTAAGAAATGTAACTGCAACAATAGCAATTGAGCATTTCAGAACAGTCACTAGGGAGAACTTCTTTGTGATAAAATATGCTCAGATATGGAACAGCTTACCTAGGGCAGTACGAGAATCAAACACTGACTAGGTTTATAAGACACCTTAACTCTACACTACAGGACAGCACCATAAAAAGCACCACTAATA
Organism: Heterobilharzia americana; assembly: GCA_944470555.2. NCBI lineage: Eukaryota > Metazoa > Platyhelminthes > Trematoda > Strigeidida > Schistosomatidae > Heterobilharzia > Heterobilharzia americana. The sequence goes on along the minus strand of CALYCZ020000144.1, from coordinate 9,376 downwards.
CTGTTACTAGAACTACAGACATATTAGGAACTCTCAATATATAAACAATTTACAATCTGAGAGGTGCAGAGGCTACACCTGCTTTTGTTGTTTTTCTACCAAAATTTCAGATGGTTGTAGCATGAAGATATCATTAGACTATGAAGAAACTAGACTATGATGAAAACTTACCGGATAATCTGGAAATCTGAACGCCAAACGATCGAAGGGTTTAACTCGGATCCTCGAATACCCACATCATCAAGACAACCTTCAATGATGACAACAGGACACAAATGAGGAATATACGTTACCAATTCTAAACATTCCACTTCTTTTCGAAGCAATGAAACTATGCTCCCACGAAAATTACTGTCCAATAAGCAAGAATTACCAATCCCATTCACTCATTTGACCCTCTCACCATATGAACATATATCAATCCTCGAATTACTCAGATTTCTGGACGGTCATAATGGCATCGAAAATCTGTACAGACAGTCAAATCCAGGAGATCAACTCACCTATTAACTTTAAAGTGAACATATTTACAATAATGCTATGAAGCAGACTTCTCTAGTACTTCATCTAACAGTGAATATACCTCCTTGACAATACTGCATACCTTAACGTGAACAGTGTGGAAAACTCAGTGCCATTGGTCCGCAGTTTTTCTTGTTTTTTTCCCAAGTGTTTATTCCTTTGCACCACAATATCTAATTCTGATGGCATAAATTTATATTGCTGTGAATGGTAACACTTGAATAGATATTCAATTGGATTATGTGACTGATACCCAGTATGGAATCGCACTTGCTGCTATACAACGTATTGCTATACCCACACCTGCGACTTCATGAGAGCGAACCACTGAACCTCCGGGCACTTGTAAGGTGGATTTCGGAAATGTATCACATTGAACAGGTAAGACCAAGTGAATAACCACACTGAACTTCTGTATGTGTGTTTCAGAAACACAGCACACATCCATAGCTTTTGATTCCAGTTTTGACAAGGCGCTTGTTGTACGACTCTAATGTGAAATTGACAGTCGTCCAAGTAGACTAGGGATGATGCTTCGCTGGTTTAAATCATTCCGTATAGTCACGGAATGAAGTTGATCAAACTGGAGGAGGCTTAGTCCTGGTATCGTAAAGCGAAAGCAAGAGAGGTAGAAAAGGTCAGTCGGCTTTTATATGCAGATGGAAGTGTGCAGGCCCTTGCTACTCCCTGGCTGCCTACGCCCTGGAAGTTGCTTCTGCGACGTAGTATCTGAAAGACGAAAGGGATTGGTTCGTGTGACCTCAAAGCCCATTGAAAATCCGCCTGAGACCTATCACATACAACATTTCTAAGATTGTTGGATTGAGATTTCACGGTGCTAACGCCGAGCAAGAAAACCCCATACCACTGGCAGCAGAATAGCACAGAGGAGGAAAGTATTCTATCTTCAAAGCCGGTTTTTTCTAAACTCCACTATTCACAGGGAAGACATCAGCACGGCACTGCCGACCACCAGTGGAAAACACATTTTTTGTCACACCTCGTCCAGTCAGTAGTGCGACTTCGCCCCCGACATTCATCCTAAAGTAGCTATTCACACTACAATAAGGACTCTTTCATCCTACTACTATTAAAGAAACCTATCCGGCCTGATGGGACCTCAAGGGACAAGTGTGTCAGCTAACACAGAAAAATGTGGCTGCATATGCATAGGTGACTATGGACTCGAACTAAACTTAATGATAGCCGGGCATTCACTTCCAAAACTAAAGTCTATACAAGACTTAGGGCTCCAATATTCTCACAACCTAACCTTCTCTGAACACGTATCCACACAGGTGTTGAAATCACGCAAACTGGTGGGTTCCTTATTACGGAACTTCTACAGCACCGAATCTAGAGTTATCCTGTATAAAACGTGTGTCCGACCACTGCTCGAAAATTGTTCATTTATGTACAGCAGTATGAGGATTACGGATAGACTGAAAGTCGAAGGAGTGCAGAGATACTTTACGATGAGAATACTAAACACGAATAAAGACGTAAAATATGCCACCAGGTGCAACATCCTAGGACTTGAACCACTATGGAAACGAAGGCTCAGACTGAACCTGATACTGTTTTATAAGCTCCTTAACAGGTTAACTTATAGCGCATTCACAGACATGTCATAAACAAAACTGCATATGCCTTAAGAAATGTAACTGCAACAATAGCAATTGAGCATTTCAGAACAGTCACTAGGGAGAACTTCTTTGTGATAAAATATGCTCAGATATGGAACAGCTTACCTAGGGCAGTACGAGAATCAAACACTGACTAGGTTTATAAGACACCTTAACTCTACACTACAGGACAGCACCATAAAAAGCACCACTAATACTGTTACTAGAACTACAGACATATTAGGAACTCTCAATATATAAACAATTTACAATCTGAGAGGTGCAGAGGCTACACCTGCTTTTGTTGTTTTTCTACCAAAATTTCAGATGGTTGTAGCATGAAGATATCATTAGACTATGAAGAAACTAGACTATGATGAAAACTTACCGGATAATCTGGAAATCTGAACGCCAAACGATCGAAGGGTTTAACTCGGATCCTCGAATACCCACATCATCAAGACAACCTTCAATGATGACAACAGGACACAAATGAGGAATATACGTTACCAATTCTAAACATTCCACTTCTTTTCGAAGCAATGAAACTATGCTCCCACGAAAATTACTGTCCAATAAGCAAGAATTACCAATCCCATTCACTCATTTGACCCTCTCACCATATGAACATATATCAATCCTCGAATTACTCAGATTTCTGGACGGTCATAATGGCATCGAAAATCTGTACAGACAGTCAAATCCAGGAGATCAACTCACCTATTAACTTTAAAGTGAACATATTTACAATAATGCTATGAAGCAGACTTCTCTAGTACTTCATCTAACAGTGAATATACCTCCTTGACAATACTGCATACCTTAACGTGAACAGTGTGGAAAACTCAGTGCCATTGGTCCGCAGTTTTTCTTGTTTTTTTCCCAAGTGTTTATTCCTTTGCACCACAATATCTAATTCTGATGGCATAAATTTATATTGCTGTGAATGGTAACACTTGAATAGATATTCAATTGGATTATGTGACTGATACCCAGTATGGAATCGCACTTGCTGCTATACAACGTATTGCTATACCCACACCTGCGACTTCATGAGAGCGAACCACTGAACCTCCGGGCACTTGTAAGGTGGATTTCGGAAATGTATCACATTGAACAGGTAAGACCAAGTGAATAACCACACTGAACTTCTGTATGTGTGTTTCAGAAACACAGCACACATCCATAGCTTTTGATTCCAGTTTTGACAAGGCGCTTGTTGTACGACTCTAATGTGAAATTGACAGTCGTCCAAGTAGACTAGGGATGATGCTTCGCTGGTTTAAATCATTCCGTATAGTCACGGAATGAAGTTGATCAAACTGGAGGAGGCTTAGTCCTGGTATCGTAAAGCGAAAGCAAGAGAGGTAGAAAAGGTCAGTCGGCTTTTATATGCAGATGGAAGTGTGCAGGCCCTTGCTACTCCCTGGCTGCCTACGCCCTGGAAGTTGCTTCTGCGACGTAGTATCTGAAAGACGAAAGGGATTGGTTCGTGTGACCTCAAAGCCCATTGAAAATCCGCCTGAGACCTATCACATACAACATTTCTAAGATTGTTGGATTGAGATTTCACGGTGCTAACGCCGAGCAAGAAAACCCCATACCACTGGCAGCAGAATAGCACAGAGGAGGAAAGTATTCTATCTTCAAAGCCGGTTTTTTCTAAACTCCACTATTCACAGGGAAGACATCAGCACGGCACTGCCGACCACCAGTGGAAAACACATTTTTTGTCACACCTCGTCCAGTCAGTAGTGCGACTTCGCCCCCGACATTCATCCTAAAGTAGCTATTCACACTACAATAAGGACTCTTTCATCCTACTACTATTAAAGAAACCTATCCGGCCTGATGGGACCTCAAGGGACAAGTGTGTCAGCTAACACAGAAAAATGTGGCTGCATATGCATAGGTGACTATGGACTCGAACTAAACTTAATGATAGCCGGGCATTCACTTCCAAAACTAAAGTCTATACAAGACTTAGGGCTCCAATATTCTCACAACCTAACCTTCTCTGAACACGTATCCACACAGGTGTTGAAATCACGCAAACTGGTGGGTTCCTTATTACGGAACTTCTACAGCACCGAATCTAGAGTTATCCTGTATAAAACGTGTGTCCGACCACTGCTCGAAAATTGTTCATTTATGTACAGCAGTATGAGGATTACGGATAGACTGAAAGTCGAAGGAGTGCAGAGATACTTTACGATGAGAATACTAAACACGAATAAAGACGTAAAATATGCCACCAGGTGCAACATCCTAGGACTTGAACCACTATGGAAACGAAGGCTCAGACTGAACCTGATACTGTTTTATAAGCTCCTTAACAGGTTAACTTATAGCGCATTCACAGACATGTCATAAACAAAACTGCATATGCCTTAAGAAATGTAACTGCAACAATAGCAATTGAGCATTTCAGAACAGTCACTAGGGAGAACTTCTTTGTGATAAAATATGCTCAGATATGGAACAGCTTACCTAGGGCAGTACGAGAATCAAACACTGACTAGGTTTATAAGACACCTTAACTCTACACTACAGGACAGCACCATAAAAAGCACCACTAATACTGTTACTAGAACTACAGACATATTAGGAACTCTCAATATATAAACAATTTACAATCTGAGAGGTGCAGAGGCTACACCTGCTTTTGTTGTTTTTCTACCAAAATTTCAGATGGTTGTAGCATGAAGATATCATTAGACTATGAAGAAACTAGACTATGATGAAAACTTACCGGATAATCTGGAAATCTGAACGCCAAACGATCGAAGGGTTTAACTCGGATCCTCGAATACCCACATCATCAAGACAACCTTCAATGATGACAACAGGACACAAATGAGGAATATACGTTACCAATTCTAAACATTCCACTTCTTTTCGAAGCAATGAAACTATGCTCCCACGAAAATTACTGTCCAATAAGCAAGAATTACCAATCCCATTCACTCATTTGACCCTCTCACCATATGAACATATATCAATCCTCGAATTACTCAGATTTCTGGACGGTCATAATGGCATCGAAAATCTGTACAGACAGTCAAATCCAGGAGATCAACTCACCTATTAACTTTAAAGTGAACATATTTACAATAATGCTATGAAGCAGACTTCTCTAGTACTTCATCTAACAGTGAATATACCTCCTTGACAATACTGCATACCTTAACGTGAACAGTGTGGAAAACTCAGTGCCATTGGTCCGCAGTTTTTCTTGTTTTTTTCCCAAGTGTTTATTCCTTTGCACCACAATATCTAATTCTGATGGCATAAATTTATATTGCTGTGAATGGTAACACTTGAATAGATATTCATTTGGATTATGTGACTGATACCCAGTATGGAATCGCACTTGCTGCTATACAACGTATTGCTATACCCACACCTGCGACTTCATGAGAGCGAACCACTGAACCTCCGGGCACTTGTAAGGTGGATTTCGGAAATGTATCACATTGAACAGGTAAGACCAAGTGAATAACCACACTGAACTTCTGTATGTGTGTTTCAGAAACACAGCACACATCCATAGCTTTTGATTCCAGTTTTGACAAGGCGCTTGTTGTACGACTCTAATGTGAAATTGACAGTCGTCCAAGTAGACTAGGGATGATGCTTCGCTGGTTTAAATCATTCCGTATAGTCACGGAATGAAGTTGATCAAACTGGAGGAGGCTTAGTCCTGGTATCGTAAAGCGAAAGCAAGAGAGGTAGAAAAGGTCAGTCGGCTTTTATATGCAGATGGAAGTGTGCAGGCCCTTGCTACTCCCTGGCTGCCTACGCCCTGGAAGTTGCTTCTGCGACGTAGTATCTGAAAGACGAAAGGGATTGGTTCGTGTGACCTCAAAGCCCATTGAAAATCCGCCTGAGACCTATCACATACAACATTTCTAAGATTGTTGGATTGAGATTTCACGGTGCTAACGCCGAGCAAGAAAACCCCATACCACTGGCAGCAGAATAGCACAGAGGAGGAAAGTATTCTATCTTCAAAGCCGGTTTTTTCTAAACTCCACTATTCACAGGGAAGACATCAGCACGGCACTGCCGACCACCAGTGGAAAACACATTTTTTGTCACACCTCGTCCAGTCAGTAGTGCGACTTCGCCCCCGACATTCATCCTAAAGTAGCTATTCACACTACAATAAGGACTCTTTCATCCTACTACTATTAAAGAAACCTATCCGGCCTGATGGGACCTCAAGGGACAAGTGTGTCAGCTAACACAGAAAAATGTGGCTGCATATGCATAGGTGACTATGGACTCGAACTAAACTTAATGATAGCCGGGCATTCACTTCCAAAACTAAAGTCTATACAAGACTTAGGGCTCCAATATTCTCACAACCTAACCTTCTCTGAACACGTATCCACACAGGTGTTGAAATCACGCAAACTGGTGGGTTCCTTATTACGGAACTTCTACAGCACCGAATCTAGAGTTATCCTGTATAAAACGTGTGTCCGACCACTGCTCGAAAATTGTTCATTTATGTACAGCAGTATGAGGATTACGGATAGACTGAAAGTCGAAGGAGTGCAGAGATACTTTACGATGAGAATACTAAACACGAATAAAGACGTAAAATATGCCACCAGGTGCAACATCCTAGGACTTGAACCACTATGGAAACGAAGGCTCAGACTGAACCTGATACTGTTTTATAAGCTCCTTAACAGGTTAACTTATAGCGCATTCACAGACATGTCATAAACAAAACTGCATATGCCTTAAGAAATGTAACTGCAACAATAGCAATTGAGCATTTCAGAACAGTCACTAGGGAGAACTTCTTTGTGATAAAATATGCTCAGATATGGAACAGCTTACCTAGGGCAGTACGAGAATCAAACACTGACTAGGTTTATAAGACACCTTAACTCTACACTACAGGACAGCACCATAAAAAGCACCACTAATACTGTTACTAGAACTACAGACATATTAGGAACTCTCAATATATAAACAATTTACAATCTGAGAGGTGCAGAGGCTACACCTGCTTTTGTTGTTTTTCTACCAAAATTTCAGATGGTTGTAGCATGAAGATATCATTAGACTATGAAGAAACTAGACTATGATGAAAACTTACCGGATAATCTGGAAATCTGAACGCCAAACGATCGAAGGGTTTAACTCGGATCCTCGAATACCCACATCATCAAGACAACCTTCAATGATGACAACAGGACACAAATGAGGAATATACGTTACCAATTCTAAACATTCCACTTCTTTTCGAAGCAATGAAACTATGCTCCCACGAAAATTACTGTCCAATAAGCAAGAATTACCAATCCCATTCACTCATTTGACCCTCTCACCATATGAACATATATCAATCCTCGAATTACTCAGATTTCTGGACGGTCATAATGGCATCGAAAATCTGTACAGACAGTCAAATCCAGGAGATCAACTCACCTATTAACTTTAAAGTGAACATATTTACAATAATGCTATGAAGCAGACTTCTCTAGTACTTCATCTAACAGTGAATATACCTCCTTGACAATACTGCATACCTTAACGTGAACAGTGTGGAAAACTCAGTGCCATTGGTCCGCAGTTTTTCTTGTTTTTTTCCCAAGTGTTTATTCCTTTGCACCACAATATCTAATTCTGATGGCATAAATTTATATTGCTGTGAATGGTAACACTTGAATAGATATTCAATTGGATTATGTGACTGATACCCAGTATGGAATCGCACTTGCTGCTATACAACGTATTGCTATACCCACACCTGCGACTTCATGAGAGCGAACCACTGAACCTCCGGGCACTTGTAAGGTGGATTTCGGAAATGTATCACATTGAACAGGTAAGACCAAGTGAATAACCACACTGAACTTCTGTATGTGTGTTTCAGAAACACAGCACACATCCATAGCTTTTGATTCCAGTTTTGACAAGGCGCTTGTTGTACGACTCTAATGTGAAATTGACAGTCGTCCAAGTAGACTAGGGATGATGCTTCGCTGGTTTAAATCATTCCGTATAGTCACGGAATGAAGTTGATCAAACTGGAGGAGGCTTAGTCCTGGTATCGTAAAGCGAAAGCAAGAGAGGTAGAAAAGGTCAGTCGGCTTTTATATGCAGATGGAAGTGTGCAGGCCCTTGCTACTCCCTGGCTGCCTACGCCCTGGAAGTTGCTTCTGCGACGTAGTATCTGAAAGACGAAAGGGATTGGTTCGTGTGACCTCAAAGCCCATTGAAAATCCGCCTGAGACCTATCACATACAACATTTCTAAGATTGTTGGATTGAGATTTCACGGTGCTAACGCCGAGCAAGAAAACCCCATACCACTGGCAGCAGAATAGCACAGAGGAGGAAAGTATTCTATCTTCAAAGCCGGTTTTTTCTAAACTCCACTATTCACAGGGAAGACATCAGCACGGCACTGCCGACCACCAGTGGAAAACACATTTTTTGTCACACCTCGTCCAGTCAGTAGTGCGACTTCGCCCCCGACATTCATCCTAAAGTAGCTATTCACACTACAATAAGGACTCTTTCATCCTACTACTATTAAAGAAACCTATCCGGCCTGATGGGACCTCAAGGGACAAGTGTGTCAGCTAACACAGAAAAATGTGGCTGCATATGCATAGGTGACTATGGACTCGAACTAAACTTAATGATAGCCGGGCATTCACTTCCAAAACTAAAGTCTATACAAGACTTAGGGCTCCAATATTCTCACAACCTAACCTTCTCTGAACACGTATCCACACAGGTGTTGAAATCACGCAAACTGGTGGGTTCCTTATTACGGAACTTCTACAGCACCGAATCTAGAGTTATCCTGTATAAAACGTGTGTCCGACCACTGCTCGAAAATTGTTCATTTATGTACAGCAGTATGAGGATTACGGATAGACTGAAAGTCGAAGGAGTGCAGAGATACTTTACGATGAGAATACTAAACACGAATAAAGACGTAAAATATGCCACCAGGTGCAACATCCTAGGACTTGAACCACTATGGAAACGAAGGCTCAGACTGAACCTGATACTGTTTTATAAGCTCCTTAACAGGTTAACTTATAGCGCATTCACAGACATGTCATAAACAAAACTGCATATGCCTTAAGAAATGTAACTGCAACAATAGCAATTGAGCATTTCAGAACAGTCACTAGGGAGAACTTCTTTGTGATAAAATATGCTCAGATATGGAACAGCTTACCTAGGGCAGTA
>CALYCZ020000143.1:0-56676 GCA_944470555.2 Heterobilharzia americana | reverse complement strand
AAACCATATTCAACCTCTTGTTTCGATTAGAGTTACCATTATATTTCGTTTTGCATAGAAACTGCAGTAGCCGTCAAAACGGAAGGTTTGTAACTATGTTTGCACATATATTTGTTGTAGAGAACAATTTTCACAGGATTCACTTACTGTTTAAAAATATACATTCGTTGTTTTGGCAAGCATTTGTTTTGAATTTGGTTGGTTTCGCTTCGGGTTTGAAAACTCTGGAAATTCGTATCTTCGTTACGTATTACTGAGTGGATATCACGGAACAGTCAACCCTTTCCACACTTTCATAAACGATGGTGTTAGCTACTCACAAATTCGAGAGTAACATAATCTCCAAATTCCAGTATCCCACTCACAGAATTCTTTCGATGTGTAGTTAACCTTCGTGTAATCATGACGGCCTCACCGTTTTCCACAAACCTCTATACTGCCAACATATATCCATGTTATCTTTCATTTCATTCAACACATCCCTGTCAAATATATGCGAGTATATGGTGTATTTCGATTTGCTCGTCATAAACACTATATATTATGGGTTGTAAAACACCTGAAGAGAACCCACAAAATAAATGCACACAAATTCTATCACTATTGTTCTTCTCCACTTATTCCAGATAAGAATAACCACCAAATCCTTTCAAATTCTACAGATGTATGTTACAGAATAGCTTGGAAATCCACATGGTTTTCACAGTCAGTAGATGAATTCTGTGTCATATTCAGAACCAGATGAACAGAGACTAAGCTCTCAAACTTATAAAATTCGCCTTTTCAGTGTGTTAACAGAATCTCAATTTTCCTCTCCCTAGTTGCCAATGCCTTCCACGTCTTTGTAATCATCGTAGCATAAGAAATATAAATTATTGATAGAATTTCTATCATTATGTTTCAATATCCATTACAAATATATAACAATTATAAACTGATTCTCTCTAAAATGCACAAATGTTTCATGCATACAACCACACACTAAGTATTCCTAATTCAAATCAAAATTGCATATTGGACTTATTCCTGTCAAAACATGTCCCCTGGGTTCCTAGTGAAACAGAGGGCTTCAGTAACACATCTCCATTCCACTCTCTTACCTGCAGTCTTCTCAACCTAGCTCCACCAACACCCACAAGCTTCCATTGCTTCCTCACACCATCTCCTCCACGTAGCCCTCGCCTCGGACGCCCAACTCGTCGCTTCCCATTTGCATTCCACCCGACCACCTGACCTGGTGCGTGATGCTCACTATCGGTCTTCTCAGTGTATGTCCAGTCCAATACATCTCCACTTCCTTCTGCATGTTTGTTGAGCGATGCGTTCTTCGTTGGTTCGTTACCAGCCAGCCAGCCAGCCAGCCAGCCAGCCAGCCAGCCAGCCAGCCAGAGTGTGTTCCTTGTTGCTTATTCTTATTCTTAATTGCCATCCATCTGATCTTCGGCGTCACTTTCGAGTGAGCGTAGGCAGCAGCTGTTCATGATTTATGTCCACAGTTGTTTGTTGGAAATGCTTTTCGAAACGCGCCGTCAACTTCCTGAACCATCACATGGAAGCACTGACTTGACTCACTTCAGTGTTGGAAATCCGGATCTTGTTCACGCTTTACGCTGAGTGCAGTGTAGTGTGGTGTAGTGCAGTGCAGTGCAGTGCAGTGCAGTGCACAACAGCTCCATACTGACTTCAGATAAATGAAGGCCTGTCCTGCTGTCTTTCCAATCCTGGATCTGACATCCTCATTTGTGCCGCCACCATCGCCTGTAGTTGAAACGATGCTGCCTTGCCTAGATAGGTAAAGGAGACTACTTCCTTCAGATTTCTCCCACCGACGGCAGTGGCGTCCCTCTTCTTCTTCTTGTCCTTGTTGTCGTTGTTTGGGTATCTCCATCACCTCTGACGTTCATCTGAAGGAAGTCCCGTCTTCACTGCCCCCCCTCTTCTGCCAACTTGTTGGTTTTCGTCTGTAGATCTTCGAGTTTGTGCGAAAACACATTGGACATAAAACATCATCGTCAGTGGCGAGATCCAAATCTCCTAGCATCTCCTCATCGGTCCAGTCAGCTTATGCCCCTCTTCTCACTCCTCACAGTTAGCTGCATGATACAGTGCAGTTTGGTCGACTATAATCAGAAAGATGATCGGCGATAGAAGGTGGCAGCCTTGTCCTACTCCTGCCTGTATTCACTTCAAAGGCGTCACTCAGCTTTCCATTGTAGACTACTCGGCATGTAGCATCATTCAACATTTAGCTGTTGAATTAGGTTGATAAAGGTTTGTGGTACTAAAAGCGTGGTGTTGAAGCAGCTGACTGGCGAACTACTTCTTTGTCAACGGTGACTCTCACTGGGCAGTCTAAATCTACCCACATGGCCCTTGCTGACAGTAAGAAACTTGATCGACTGGTACCAGTTTTGGTCTGGCCACGCAGAACCCTCTTGAAACACAATCCAACTTTTACTACTATGACACGTTAAGGTGGGTAGTGGTTCGGCATGCACAGTGCGTGTCCAGGCCATCTCATGCAAGTCAGGTTCACAACCTCATCAATCAACTTGGTTTTCTTGCCTGTTACCCTCAGCTTATTAATCAAAACTAGAGTAAGTCAGTTAGGTTTCAAAAGCTTTAAAATATCTCTTATTTGGTGTATAATTAGTGTCAGTTGTCGTTAATTAAATCCCATTAGTGATGTTTTGTAGGAAAACTTTTCAAAAATCCTAGTTAATTATGGATTCCCACAGTTGATGATTGAGCACGGGAATTAAATCTTTTGCTTTAGGCTGCAGAGTCAAAGAACCAAATAATATCCTTGTATGTATACATTAAACTCAATTCACATTTGTGCTACCCTATAAGGAAGGTATATCAGAAACTTTACGGAGGATCTTCAACAAAGCTGGAATTCGTATGCAGGCTTAAACCTAGAAACACACCCAGTGATAAGCTTTGTCAACTTAAACATCCGATAGAACCAATTAAACAAAATAATCTAATCTATACAATTTCATGTAATGACTGTGAGGTCAAGTACATAGGTCAAACTAGCCAGTCGTGGTCAGTTAGAATAGCCGAACATAGGAATTCAGCTAAATATCGAATGACAAACTTAAATAGAATCCAAAATCTAAAAGGTAACTCGGCTACTGCAATGCATACATTAACAAGTACACAACCACACAACAGATTGGGTGGGATAAAACCACAGTACTTAAGTCCAATATAATTAGGTGGAGAGAGACACCGAGATTGATTGCTGAATCTTTATTCATCGAATCAACACGCAACATAAGTAATCAAAATGACAAAAACACATACACAAGAGATATGGAAAATTTTACCACGAACAGCAACAAATCATATGAGGTGACAGAACTAACAAAAATCAAAGGTCGAAAGTAGTGCAAATACATTGATATGATTACGAGCATTAATTTGTGCTCCGAGCGTCATCAAGTAAAAAATACTATATCCGTGTGTGTTAAAAACCAAATAAGCCAGTGGTCACTGGTTCGAATCCATTAGAGGTCCACATTTTCACTTCTCCTTCAATCATCACCCAGTATACATACTAGTCTGCCAAACTACGGCCAACTCAGATAGTCAAGTGATAATTTTAAAAAGTCATCTGGAAAGCAAATCCGCCAAACGCCCAGGACGTGCATATATGAGTAAGGGTCAAGATTGTTTGACGTCCTGGTGATACGTACTATAGGACTGATTCCTAGATGTACGATCTCAGCCTGCACAACTGACACTCACACACCCAGTCAACAGCCTAGTCCTCAGATTCACTACACCATTCGCAATGTATCTGGTTTCTTGTTTTAGATCTTCTGTTGTACTAGTAAGATTTTTGGCCCTGTTGCTCAGATACTTTACTAAGCGAACTTCAACTGGCATAGGGTGAGACGATTTGAAGTCTTAGTAACGGTTTGAATGTGAAGATTTTTGTAGACACTAGTGTCTAAACTGCCTTCTTGTTTCCGTTTTATTCCGCAATCCAACATCGCTAATTCTCCTTCGCTATTTTCTAATTCATAGGTGAACTGGATTGCGCTGACTACTGAGTGTATACGTTTGAAGAAATTGTGTATGTGTTCCGATTTCAGCATTGTAAACGTGTCGTTTACACGGTCGGACTAAATTTTTCTGCAGCCATCCCTTCTCAACTATCCATAAATATGTCAGCCACAACAGGGAATATTGGTGATCCCAAGGCAACTCCTGTGTGGTTGTATATTTTGTTCTGAAACCTAAATATTGTGAAAGTTAGGCATAGCTGTACTCCTAGCATGATGTCATCTAGTGGTATCTTAGTTCGTAGTGTAAGCTCATGGTCATTATTGCGCTCGTTTCTAACTGCTCCCAGGACCATGTCAATCAGTATATTGCTATACAAACTAACTACATCAAAACTTACCGTTTCTTCATCGTAATCTAAAGGTATGTCATCTGATCTGTGCTTCAAGTCGTAAGAGTTAGTGAGTCTCGATTAAGAATGGTTTCCAACTGGTTTTAGTACCATCGCTAAATATTTAGATAAGTAATTAGTAGGAGTGTTTCTGAAGTCTACTGTGGGTCTAATAGGATAACCTGGTTTATGAATTTTAATGGTACCATAAATCCTACTGCGATTAGTAGTTATCGGCATTAAATTAAACCACTTAGACTCACTTAAAATGGCTTCATTCGCCGTATTCCATCCACCGTGGTTCTTTTAACATGATGGTGTCCTTTGATTGCTTAGTTTCTTTGCAAGTTCCTGTTTCTTTATATTCCTCAACTCTGTGAATATAATCAGACTTGTTTAACACTACTGTTGAGTTGCCTTTGTCCAATTTAGAGATTACTGTTGGCAACTATCAACTAGTGCAGTTTCTGATGGTACAAAAAAACTGGTTATTTCACAAAAGGTTTACCTATGAAACGACATAGAGAAGCTTTGTCTAAGCTGAGGAAGGATGAAAATCTGTTAATAAGTAGACCGGACAAAGGAGGGGGCTTAGTGTTGTTGAACAGAAGTGACTACATTGATAAAATAATTATTCTTCTTAATGACCAAACAAAGTTCCAAAGACTTGGTGACTCTCCAGACTAAAGTGAAAAAGCAGATGAAGAGATAATAAACCCCTCAAGAAACTAAAAGAGCTCCCTATACCACATAGTTGATAAATGGCTAGTATGGATTTTAGATCCCTTACACAAAGACTTAGTTAACCACAGTGTTAAAGAAGTCTTCGGGTTTATTTCTAAGCTAGATATTGTGAGTGTAAACGGAAACCATATGATGTCGCTTTATGTCTCATCAGTACTCACGAATGTGCCATTACTGGAGACGATAGAGTTTGTCTGTCAACAAATATCGGAAAGGCAAATCAACATCGGGATTCCTGTACACATCCTCAAGCAACTGCTTTTTAAATGTACCATGAATATACATTTTTTCGTCAATAGCTCTCATTATAGACAGATTGATGAGATAGCTATAGGTTCACCACTCGGCCCTATTTTAGCAGAAATATTTCTTGCCAAACTGGAGAATGGGAGCATTGAAAGAGGTCATTAAGGAGAGGACTATGTATCACCGTTATATTGACGACACATTCATTATCCTAGATCAAAATATGGATACAAACGAGGTGTTAAGAAAATTTAATGAGGTGCACCCTTCACTCATTATCACTTGTGAGGAAGAAAATGCCAGTTGACTACACTTCTTGTATGTTTTGCTAAGAAGAAGAGATGGTCCACTCAGCAGGTGTGTTTACAGGAAGACTACATCTATGAGTCAGTACACACATTTTCCTAGTCACGTACCTATTCAGCACAAAGCAAACCTGGTTAAATGCCTCAATAACAGAGCGAGAAGAATATGTTCAAATGATTTAATACAGAAGGAGTTAGATTATATCCGTAATTCATTGGTTGAAATGGGCTACCCTAACAGTTTGATAAACAGACACATGGACAGAGCCAGGGGGAACAAACCCGGTATTACTACCATACAAAAGAAACCTTTGTTTATGAAATTGCAATTTAATGGGGATGTGGTCGGAGAAGTTTAATAGCAGAGACTCTCGAGAGCCATTAAAAAGACCTTGTACACCACACAACTTTGTCTATCATTTTCCAGTCGACCAATTGTTGCTGCTCAGACAAAAGATAAGTTATTCAGTCTTGCCATTTCCATTTGTATTTACAAGTTTATCTGCTCTTGTGGAGAAAGTTGTATAGGGCGTACTACTAGACAACTTAGCAAACATGTTGCTGAGCATCCACCATCATGGTTGGGAAATGGACAGATTAAGTCCATCAGAAGCTCGGTTTTTTATCTCCCCCCGTTGGTAGTGGTCACTCGGTAGATAAGAACATAGCTTTCACGATCATACACCGCATACCATCTCATCTTTCGAAAGGTATTCATACTCGTCTTTTACACATAGCAGAAGCTGTGGGAATTCGAGCTAATAGTCCTAGCCTTTGTATCCAGGAGAAATCTCTACATTCCTTATCTATCCCTTGGCTGGCCAGGGAATACTTTGTTGATAACTCTATCATTCCATTTTCTTCCTACTCCTTTTGTATACTTACTGTATTTGTCTAGGCTTTCTTCATCCTTTTACCTCGCCCTTCACTGTTACGTAACTTTTATTTTCACAAGCTTTCGACCCATTTTGATTACCGCTGTGTCTACATTCTTGGTTCTTATTATCATTATCATCTATATTGCATGTGCTTCAGTTAACATAATCACTTTATCATTATAATTATTATTATTTGCATCATTATCCCCGTAGTTATTTTAAACATTTATCGCATCAACCGACAAATCTATAAATCAAGCTATTTGTATTAGAGTAAAGCCTGAAGAAAATCTAATTGATCACAGTATTGTTCATTAATATGTCGTGTTCTAATTTACATGATGGGGATTTTTCAAATTCTTACCTTGATATGACTATGGACAATAAATTATGTCCGGAACGTAATCCAGTAAACAATACACTTCCTTCACTGTGTGATAAATCTAATAAATCAATAAAAATGGAATTACATTCTACCGCAGTGCACAAGTTTTATTCTTAAATTAGTAATGTATCTTTGAGATGAATGGGGATTTTTAATTTAGAGGTAGTATTCATGATGAACTGACATGAATTGGAGAACCATTGAAAATCTGGGGGTACTGGACAGATGTCTCGTCCTAGTATGGGACTCCTCAGCAGGATGCACTCACGACCCGGCTAGGGATGGAACTCACGACCTTCAGGCTTTGCGGCGAACGCGTTAACCATTCAACCACTGGGTCGGTTTCCAGTTAGCACCCACTTCACTTCCCACTGGTTGACACCACAGGTCATAGCTTCTCATTAGAGCTTCGTGATATCCATCTGGAATCTGTCCAGTGCTCCCAGATTTTCAATGGTTCATCAACTGATGTTACCTCATGATGCATACTACCTCTTATATTAGTGTTTGTTTATTGTATCCAGTGTGGGTTTTAGTGTAAGACGAGTGAGGTGTGCGGATGGATTGACTGTGTGTGCAGTGTGTTTGTTGTGATATGTTAATTAGTGAATGCATTTGTTGTGGATGGGTGTGATGAGGTAAGTGGAACCGCTTGTGATATGATATGTGTGGGATAATGTGCAATGAATCTTGTGAATGGGCAATGGCGTGCTACGTTTGCTGAGAGTGTATTTGTTGTTGAGTGAGGAAGAGGTGAGTATGAATTCTGTATAGTATCGCATTGTGCGCCAGTATCTGCATTACACTGCCGAAGAGCAATCATGATCCTCCATTCATCAAAATATTGAACAACGCTATCATTATTTCTAAAATATTGTTAAAAACATCAATGTTGATATATATTTGAAAAATGTTCCACAACGAGTAAACCCGTACAATATCACATACTGAGTATTCGCAAATGAAAACAACAATATGGGTCGCAATAAGGCAAATATATCGCTATCACCATCATTATAATCATTCTTGTGGGGACGAAGCTAATTTTTCCGGAAAACATAAAGAACTTAACCAGCAACTTCAGCAGTTGGTAGGGCGAGGTTTAAAACCACTCGCGTGATATCAGTTTGTATCATGGTGAAGTGTACCACATACATATACTGTATGTGTGGTACGCATGCATTGAGATCATGAATTTTCAAGAGATCATAAATAAATGATAGATACGAACTTTGTGGAGTGAGACCCTAATCTGTTGGTGTGATGGTGAGTTCCCACCGAGAAAGCTCATTGGGATATCGTGTTCTCAGTCAGAATATTTGTATCTTCTTGTACCTGATGACTTTTAATCTTCACTAATCATTCTCAACCACCACTGTGTTTATTCCTTGTTGTAGTTCGAGTTTATCAGCTTAACACAGAGTTATAAATCTTCTCCATTGCATTAATCATCTCGACTTTATGCATGTAAACACTTCGCTTCATAATAGCGATGCTAGAAACACTATCAAGTATGAATGTATCAGGAGAGTCCGTAAGCATACTTCGATGCAATGAAACAGATGATTCAACTCAGAAATCAGGTGTTAGTAGTAGTAGTAATCAAATCACTTACAAATGTGTTCTGGATAGGATATATTGAGTTGTTACTTCAGGCATGCACTTTACTCTCGGAGACAGAGTCTCATTGACCGTTCGCCTCAACTTTATGTCAAGGGAATCATGTATATGTAGATATAGCTCTCAGAGTGCTCAGTGAGCTCCTCATCAAGTTTCCCTTATACCTGAGATTTCATGAGTCCATTGTATTGGAACTCAGAAGCACTGTCTGACATCTGGTGGCGGAAGTTTGCATAACTTGTGTGGCGTAGAATGTTACCAGCGTAAAGCGAACCGTCAGTGAAAACTTTGAAGTTGAAATTTGTCCCTTTCTGATAACTCAGTTTCAGTCTTGATCATCTACAGTGAAGACGGTGAGTTGGATAGCAAAAGTACAAAAATATTACAAGACCTAGGGATTTCCAAAGTCAAGCATTCTAGGTTTACTTAGATGCGCGCAAATAGATATTGTGTGAAAATGTTCATGACTCAATGGTTTGAGTAATCAGTGGGAAATCTGAATGAGTTCGTCATCTTCTAATAAAAACAGAACCATGGAACCCTTATCTGTTTCACTCTGTATGGAATCAGAATCTAACTGGTGTTAGTTCACAAGAAATTGAAGATTTCGGACGTCTGGCCAGCCAAAGGAAACAGTCGGTTGACTGTCTTCAATCATTATCTACAGATGAGTGTTAACACAGCGACCAACTTTATCGGTGTCATTACTTTACTATCAGTTTATGGGAAGTCTCTGTTGATCTCCGACAGTTATCTTGCATGCGTCGAATTAAATTCAGATTCTCAGGCAATTTCCTACATAAAAGTGATCAGATATCTGCTCGTTGTGCCACACAGCCATGTGGTACATTCAACGCACCAACTGATGTCTGTCTGTCAGTCAGTCAGTCAGGATCAGCGATGGGCATCAGTGTAGTCTGATGAATGACAGTGAAAACTCCTCAGTATTTGAGGGGTATTTTACTGCTTCTTGTCGTCAAAAAATGCAAGTAACTCACAGTGAATGAGACAAAAAAATTTTAACAATGATTTGAACAGGTTGCACATTGTTCTCTTATCTTTTGAAATAGTTCACAACAGTTATAAAATAAGCATACTGAGTACTATCCAAGTGTGTAGAGCATATGATTAGTTATCAACGCCAGTCACAATGAGTAAGCCGTATACGTGTCATTTAGTGTATCACAAATGAAAATAAGATACAAGCACACGTCTAGTAGGTCACATTCCATGAAACCACACAACATTGTCGTTATCAACACACAGTCAATTTAATTAAGAATATTGTTACACTATTTCCAGCCTAATTAAAGTCACTAGAAATAAACATAAAATATATACAAGAATTTATTTGCTTGCTTTTTTCTGAGAAAACGACTAACGCATTGAGATTTCTCACTGATTACTCAAACTGCTGAGCCGTGAAAATGTTTCGCACAATGTATATAATTTTGTGCATCTGAGTAAACGTAGAATACTAGACTTTGAAAATCAAAATGAATTGTTAAATTTTGCACTTTCAGTATGCAAATCACCGTCTTCTCAGTATATGCAATATCGCATGACCAAGACTTAAACTCAGCTACCAGAAACCGACGAATTTCAAATTCAAATGCCTAGTATTCAGAACACAAAACAACATTATAGATCGTACTTCTTCCCGATAAAACATGTCCCCTGGGTTCCTAGTGAAACAGAGGGCTTCAGTAACACATCTCCATTCCACTCTCTTACCTGCAGTCTTCTCAACCTAGCTCCACCAACACCCACAAGCTTCCATTGCTTCCTCACACCATCTCCTCCACGTAGCCCTCGCCTCGGACGCCCAACTCGTCGCTTCCCATTTGCATTCCACCCGACCACCTGACCTGGTGCGTGATGTTCACTATCGGTCTTCTCAGTGTATGTCCAGTCCATACATCTCCACTTCCTTCTGCATGTTTGTTGAGCGATGCGTTCTTCGTTGGTTCGTTACCAGCCAGCCAGCCAGCCAGCCAGCCAGCCAGCCAGCCAGCCAGCCAGCCAGCCAGCCAGCCAGCCAGCCAGCCAGCCAGAGTGTGTTCCTTGTTGCTTATTCTTATTCTTAATTGCCATCCATCTGATCTTCGGCGTCACTTTCGAGTGAGCGTAGGCAGCAGCTGTTCATGATTTATGTCCACAGTTGTTTGTTGGAAATGCTTTTCGAAACGCGCCGTCAACTTCCTGAACCATCACATGGAAGCACTGACTTGACTCACTTCAGTGTTGGAAATCCGGATCTTGTTCACGCTTTACGCTGAGTGCAGTGTAGTGTGGTGTAGTGCAGTGCAGTGCAGTGCAGTGCAGTGCAGTGCATTTCCGCTGCTCTTCCTGGTGAAGCACTTTAATCACTAATTTGTTCAGCATCACTAAAAACAACAAAATAAGCATTAGTTGAAGAGAATGTATGGATATTTGGTTGCCAACTAAATGAGTATCCAGTCAAATGAGCATCGCTTAATAGCTAAAATAGAATTTCGAGAATCGGAATCTTAATTACTTGTTTGGAGTTACCTTAAGGCTGTAGAAGCAGTTTTTTCAGAAAAATATTTACTGTCAACACTACAGTTTTATTGAGAGTCACATCGCCCAGTACCTCAGCACACTTAAAACTGATGAGTGAATTAGTACACAGTCAACTTTATAAACGAATTAAGCAAATGACAACTTGAACAGGCGATTTTCCTAAGAGTATTGGTTTTCACTTAGCTGTGTGACATTATTCATCCATATAAACATACTTCAGTATTAGTGAATAATTTATAACATAGTTTATCTTCATTCAAAGTTGTTATATTTTATGAAATTTCAGTCAAGCCGAAACATTGACGGATGTGTAATGCACCTTCCTGAGCACCAAAATACAATTACGACCAAGGTAATTAGATTACCTGTAATTAACTAAATAAACATCTAGCTTACCTCCGAATGCTTAGGGTGTTTCAGATTTTTTAACGAGTACGCATCCAAGCAGGTTTCGACACCATTTTACCCTCTCTTTGTGCTTATTAAAGCGCAAATTCTCAGAATTTCCAGCTGACCCATGTAAGCCAGATAAGATGAGTGCACATTTTTGACTCACCTTCAACTTTAGCTTGTTTAAATATATTACCGTTTTATGTGTTATTTCTAAACAACTCAGTTTTCTTGATCTGTGCTTCACTACTAGAACTAACGTGTTAGATAAGCTGCTGATTGATGAAGTAGGTACTGGAGCACACCCAGTTTAGCAAGGCTGGCTAAGCGTTAAGCAATGGAAGCACATCCAGCAGCTAATGAATGTTATCTTATAAACAAGTTTCAAGATTTTGCGGAAATTTTCATCCTGAAATTTTTCTAAATGATTCATATCTACACTTTCCTTAGGTCTTTAACCTTAATACATAGTGGAAAATTCAACACTGCAGTGAGGATAATGCTTGCCAGTAATTTTGGCAAACGTGTATAGCGTCACATGACAGTCTGACGATAAATGTAAACTAACATGTGGTAAGATCGTAACTTACAGCCTCATCTTTTCATCGTTCACATTCTTTAGTATAGCAGCTTGAGTGATAACAAGCAATGATTTGAGTCATTAGGTTCGAAATGAGAGCAGAAACCTGTTCGCAGTGATTAAACGCAATGTCGACGACCTGGAAAATGCAAACAGGTAAAGACTTCTGAAGCTAAGCTGAATACACATCAAGGTGGACTACTCATTTTTACATGATCGGAAAGATTACAACATGAAATGCAGAGTAATCAACATTGTGATCAGCAACTAAATAGCGTGTTTGCATTTCTCCAAATGTAAATTGAATTTCGTGGAAGCAGGAAGAAGAAAAATTGCAGTGTAATCATTTCCAATTTGGAAGTTTGTAATGATTTGTGGATTTCAAGTTGGTATTCACCATGAAATCACCTCTTTTGGAGAACCATTGAAAACATGAGATCATTGGACACCTTTTTTGTGTTTTTATGGAACTCCTCATCAGTGCACAAACATAACCACACCAGCGATTCAGTTCATTTCACTCAGGTATCTTGGCGAGCTTTTCGCCACTCAGACACTCAGTCAGAATCTAGCGGTTCACATTTTCCCACTTCTATCGAATGATAATATAGTGTGATTTTCATCCAACACCATCATATAATAGTTGTCTTTACTTCTGACTCATTGGCATCATCGGTTACAAAGTCTCATGAGAGCTGTGGTAAGTCTCATCTCGATGTATATCATTAAGGAAAATTGGAAACCATTCAACTTTGGGGATTTGGGAAGATTGATTAATTTCAAGTTGGTGTTGATCACGTAATGAAAAGACTTGGCGGATCATTGGAAAGCCAGCAGCTGCTTTGTATGTATATTTCCCAATGCATAGAGTTAGTTCGCTCTAACACCAGTGTAGCTTTGTCATCGTACACCATACTCTTGACTAGTTGCAGCTGTAGAGAAGTGGCAAAACGAATGTGAGATTTTCAGGTAGTATTCTCAATGCACAGGTAGTATTCGTCATAGACTGACATTAGTTGGATAACCAGTTGAAACCTGGTAGTAATGGTTGACTGTTTCCTCCTAGTATAAGGTTTTATTACACCAATGGTACTGGTTTCATTTCAGCACATAATGAAAACACTGGCCATGATTAGCCATCATGTATTTGGACTTATCTTACGATGGCTCGTTATAGCTGACATTCTGCTAGCAGTATTTCAGTATTCTCAGCTCCAAATGAATTGTATGAATTAGGCAACGACATAATTTTGTTGCATAACCATTCTGAGTAATGAAAAGGAAGAGAAACGTAGTTTCACTTCTCATAAGCTTAATGGGAGATTTCAAGTCCAGTAGAGCGAAATAATCACATAAATTCCGCCTATCGTTTTACATCCACAGCACAAAATATCCTCCATCATTCACAGACAACTTTGTATATAAACACATAACAGAAAGGGGAAAACTTCAATCCATTAAGCACTTGCATTATATCTTTTTTAGACATTAGTCGAAGCACAGCACTTGTCATCTCAAATGAATCCTCGTGTCGATTTGAGTTTTAAGGACTCCATTTCATGGTTTTATAAAATTTTCCCAATACCCTTTCATTAGCTAATCTTATTGATAGACCGTCGTCATCTCGCAAATAAAAGTCTTCCGTCCAGTTCAAAAAAAATTAATTATTAATTCTTACTTTCTTCAGACAAACAGCAGACTACAAGTATCTTCGAAACCACGAAGTAGGTTGTAGTGTAACAGTGAAACAGACCATAGCCATCTTCATCTCATCACTCGATCAAATGTAAAACAGTCAATGTTGCGTGTACTTTGATTTTGTTCTTCAATGTATTCAAAGGCATTGACCACTCGCTTTGTTCGACTTCAGTCAAATTGCTTGTAAAACCATATTCAACCTCTTGTTTCGATTAGAGTTACCATTATATTTCGTTTTGCATAGAAACTGCAGTAGCCGTCAAAACGGAAGGTTTGTAACTATGTTTGCACATATATTTGTTGTAGAGAACAATTTTCACAGGATTCACTTACTGTTTAAAAATATACATTCGTTGTTTTGGCAAGCATTTGTTTTGAATTTGGTTGGTTTCGCTTCGGGTTTGAAAACTCTGGAAATTCGTATCTTCGTTACGTATTACTGAGTGGATATCACGGAACAGTCAACCCTTTCCACACTTTCATAAACGATGGTGTTAGCTACTCACAAATTCGAGAGTAACATAATCTCCAAATTCCAGTATCCCACTCACAGAATTCTTTCGATGTGTAGTTAACCTTCGTGTAATCATGACGGCCTCACCGTTTTCCACAAACCTCTATACTGCCAACATATATCCATGTTATCTTTCATTTCATTCAACACATCCCTGTCAAATATATGCGAGTATATGGTGTATTTCGATTTGCTCGTCATAAACACTATATATTATGGGTTGTAAAACACCTGAAGAGAACCCACAAAATAAATGCACACAAATTCTATCACTATTGTTCTTCTCCCCTTATTCCAGATAAGAATAACCACCAAATCCTTTCAAATTCTACAGATGTATGTTACAGAATAGCTTGGAAATCCACATGGTTTTCACAGTCAGTAGATGAATTCTGTGTCATATTCAGAACCAGATGAACAGAGACTAAGCTCTCAAACTTATAAAATTCGCCTTTTCAGTGTGTTAACAGAATCTCAATTTTCCTCTCCCTAGTTGCCAATGCCTTCCACGTCTTTGTAATCATCGTAGCATAAGAAATATAAATTATTGATAGAATTTCTATCATTATGTTTCAATATCCATTACAAATATATAACAATTATAAACTGATTCTCTCTAAAATGCACAAATGTTTCATGCATACAACCACACACTAAGTATTCCTAATTCAAATCAAAATTGCATATTGGACTTATTCCTGTCAAAACATGTCCCCTGGGTTCCTAGTGAAACAGAGGGCTTCAGTAACACATCTCCATTCCACTCTCTTACCTGCAGTCTTCTCAACCTAGCTCCACCAACACCCACAAGCTTCCATTGCTTCCTCACACCATCTCCTCCACGTAGCCCTCGCCTCGGACGCCCAACTCGTCGCTTCCCATTTGCATTCCACCCGACCACCTGACCTGGTGCGTGATGCTCACTATCGGTCTTCTCAGTGTATGTCCAGTCCAATACATCTCCACTTCCTTCTGCATGTTTGTTGAGCGATGCGTTCTTCGTTGGTTCGTTACCAGCCAGCCAGCCAGCCAGCCAGCCAGCCAGAGTGTGTTCCTTGTTGCTTATTCTTATTCTTAATGGCCATCCATCTGATCTTCGGCGTCACTTTCGAGTGAGCGTAGGCAGCAGCTGTTCATGATTTATGTCCACAGTTGTTTGTTGGAAATGCTTTTCGAAACGCGCCGTCAACTTCCTGAACCATCACATGGAAGCACTGACTTGACTCACTTCAGTGTTGGAAATCCGGATCTTGTTCACGCTTTACGCTGAGTGCAGTGTAGTGTGGTGTAGTGCAGTGCAGTGCAGTGCAGTGCAGTGCAGTGCACAACAGCTCCATACTGACTTCAGATAAATGAAGGCCTGTCCTGCTGTCTTTCCAATCCTGGATCTGACATCCTCATTTGTGCCGCCACCATCGCCTGTAGTTGAAACGATGCTGCCTTGCCTAGATAGGTAAAGGAGACTACTTCCTTCAGATTTCTCCCACCGACGGCAGTGGCGTCCCTCTTCTTCTTCTTGTCCTTGTTGTCGTTGTTTGGGTATCTCCATCACCTCTGACTTCTCTACGTTCATCTGAAGGAAGTCCCGTCTTCACTGCCCCCCCTCTTCTGCCAACTTGTTGGTTTTCGTCTGTAGATCTTCGAGTTTGTGCGAAAACACATTGGACATAAAACATCATCGTCAGTGGCGAGATCCAAATCTCCTAGCATCTCCTCATCGGTCCAGTCAGCTTATGCCCCTCTTCTCACTCCTCACAGTTAGCTGCATGATACAGTGCAGTTTGGTCGACTATAATCAGAAAGATGATCGGCGATAGAAGGTGGCAGCCTTGTCCTACTCCTGCCTGTATTCACTTCAAAGGCGTCACTCAGCTTTCCATTGTAGACTACTCGGCATGTAGCATCATTCAACATTTAGCTGTTGAATTAGGTTGATAAAGGTTTGTGGTACTAAAAGCGTGGTGTTGAAGCAGCTGACTGGCGAACTACTTCTTTGTCAACGGTGACTCTCACTGGGCAGTCTAAATCTACCCACATGGCCCTTGCTGACAGTAAGAAACTTGATCGACTGGTACCAGTTTTGGTCTGGCCACGCAGAACCCTCTTGAAACACAATCCAACTTTTACTACTATGACACGTTAAGGTGGGTAGTGGTTCGGCATGCACAGTGCGTGTCCAGGCCATCTCATGCAAGTCAGGTTCACAACCTCATCAATCAACTTGGTTTTCTTGCCTGTTACCCTCAGCTTATTAATCAAAACTAGAGTAAGTCAGTTAGGTTTCAAAAGCTTTAAAATATCTCTTATTTGGTGTATAATTAGTGTCAGTTGTCGTTAATTAAATCCCATTAGTGATGTTTTGTAGGAAAACTTTTCAAAAATCCTAGTTAATTATGGATTCCCACAGTTGATGATTGAGCACGGGAATTAAATCTTTTGCTTTAGGCTGCAGAGTCAAAGAACCAAATAATATCCTTGTATGTATACATTAAACTCAATTCACATTTGTGCTACCCTATAAGGAAGGTATATCAGAAACTTTACGGAGGATCTTCAACAAAGCTGGAATTCGTATGCAGGCTTAAACCTAGAAACACACCCAGTGATAAGCTTTGTCAACTTAAACATCCGATAGAACCAATTAAACAAAATAATCTAATCTATACAATTTCATGTAATGACTGTGAGGTCAAGTACATAGGTCAAACTAGCCAGTCGTGGTCAGTTAGAATAGCCGAACATAGGAATTCAGCTAAATATCGAATGACAAACTTAAATAGAATCCAAAATCTAAAAGGTAACTCGGCTACTGCAATGCATACATTAACAAGTACACAACCACACAACAGATTGGGTGGGATAAAACCACAGTACTTAAGTCCAATATAATTAGGTGGAGAGAGACACCGAGATTGATTGCTGAATCTTTATTCATCGAATCAACACGCAACATAAGTAATCAAAATGACAAAAACACATACACAAGAGATATGGAAAATTTTACCACGAACAGCAACAAATCATATGAGGTGACAGAACTAACAAAAATCAAAGGTCGAAAGTAGTGCAAATACATTGATATGATTACGAGCATTAATTTGTGCTCCGAGCGTCATCAAGTAAAAAATACTATATCCGTGTGTGTTAAAAACCAAATAAGCCAGTGGTCACTGGTTCGAATCCATTAGAGGTCCACATTTTCACTTCTCCTTCAATCATCACCCAGTATACATACTAGTCTGCCAAACTACGGCCAACTCAGATAGTCAAGTGATAATTTTAAAAAGTCATCTGGAAAGCAAATCCGCCAAACGCCCAGGACGTGCATATATGAGTAAGGGTCAAGATTGTTTGACGTCCTGGTGATACGTACTATAGGACTGATTCCTAGATGTACGATCTCAGCCTGCACAACTGACACTCACACACCCAGTCAACAGCCTAGTCCTCAGATTCACTACACCATTCGCAATGTATCTGGTTTCTTGTTTTAGATCTTCTGTTGTACTAGTAAGATTTTTGGCCCTGTTGCTCAGATACTTTACTAAGCGAACTTCAACTGGCATAGGGTGAGACGATTTGAAGTCTTAGTAACGGTTTGAATGTGAAGATTTTTGTAGACACTAGTGTCTAAACTGCCTTCTTGTTTCCGTTTTATTCCACAATCCAACATCGCTAATTCTCCTTCGCTATTTTCTAATTCATAGGTGAACTGGATTGCGCTGACTACTGAGTGTATACGTTTGAAGAAATTGTGTATGTGTTCCGATTTCAGCATTGTAAACGTGTCGTTTACACGGTCGGACTAAATTTTTCTGCAGCCATCCCTTCTCAACTATCCATAAATATGTCAGCCACAACAGGGAATATTGGTGATCCCAAGGCAACTCCTGTGTGGTTGTATATTTTGTTCTGAAACCTAAATATTGTGAAAGTTAGGCATAGCTGTACTCCTAGCATGATGTCATCTAGTGGTATCTTAGTTCGTAGTGTAAGCTCATGGTCATTATTGCGCTCGTTTCTAACTGCTCCCAGGACCATGTCAATCAGTATATTGCTATACAAACTAACTACATCAAAACTTACCGTTTCTTCATCGTAATCTAAAGGTATGTCATCTGATCTGTGCTTCAAGTCGTAAGAGTTAGTGAGTCTCGATTAAGAATGGTTTCCAACTGGTTTTAGTACCATCGCTAAATATTTAGATAAGTAATTAGTAGGAGTGTTTCTGAAGTCTACTGTGGGTCTAATAGGATAACCTGGTTTATGAATTTTAATGGTACCATAAATCCTACTGCGATTAGTAGTTATCGGCATTAAATTAAACCACTTAGACTCACTTAAAATGGCTTCATTCGCCGTATTCCATCCACCGTGGTTCTTTTAACATGATGGTGTCCTTTGATTGCTTAGTTTCTTTGCAAGTTCCTGTTTCTTTATATTCCTCAACTCTGTGAATATAATCAGACTTGTTTAACACTACTGTTGAGTTGCCTTTGTCCAATTTAGAGATTACTGTTGGCAACTATCAACTAGTGCAGTTTCTGATGGTACAAAAAAACTGGTTATTTCACAAAAGGTTTACCTATGAAACGACATAGAGAAGCTTTGTCTAAGCTGAGGAAGGATGAAAATCTGTTAATAAGTAGACCGGACAAAGGAGGGGGCTTAGTGTTGTTGAACAGAAGTGACTACATTGATAAAATAATTATTCTTCTTAATGACCAAACAAAGTTCCAAAGACTTGGTGACTCTCCAGACTAAAGTGAAAAAGCAGATGAAGAGATAATAAACCCCTCAAGAAACTAAAAGAGCTCCCTATACCACATAGTTGATAAATGGCTAGTATGGATTTTAGATCCCTTACACAAAGACTTAGTTAACCACAGTGTTAAAGAAGTCTTCGGGTTTATTTCTAAGCTAGATATTGTGAGTGTAAACGGAAACCATATGATGTCGCTTTATGTCTCATCAGTACTCACGAATGTGCCATTACTGGAGACGATAGAGTTTGTCTGTCAACAAATATCGGAAAGGCAAATCAACATCGGGATTCCTGTACACATCCTCAAGCAACTGCTTTTTAAATGTACCATGAATATACATTTTTTCGTCAATAGCTCTCATTATAGACAGATTGATGAGATAGCTATAGGTTCACCACTCGGCCCTATTTTAGCAGAAATATTTCTTGCCAAACTGGAGAATGGGAGCATTGAAAGAGGTCATTAAGGAGAGGACTATGTATCACCGTTATATTGACGACACATTCATTATCCTAGATCAAAATATGGATACAAACGAGGTGTTAAGAAAATTTAATGAGGTGCACCCTTCACTCATTATCACTTGTGAGGAAGAAAATGCCAGTTGACTACACTTCTTGTATGTTTTGCTAAGAAGAAGAGATGGTCCACTCAGCAGGTGTGTTTACAGGAAGACTACATCTATGAGTCAGTACACACATTTTCCTAGTCACGTACCTATTCAGCACAAAGCAAACCTGGTTAAATGCCTCAATAACAGAGCGAGAAGAATATGTTCAAATGATTTAATACAGAAGGAGTTAGATTATATCCGTAATTCATTGGTTGAAATGGGCTACCCTAACAGTTTGATAAAAAGACACATGGACAGAGCCAGGGGGAACAAACCCGGTATTACTACCATACAAAAGAAACCTTTGTTTATGAAATTGCAATTTAATGGGGATGTGGTCGGAGAAGTTTAATAGCAGAGACTCTCGAGAGCCATTAAAAAGACCTTGTACACCACACAACTTTGTCTATCATTTTCCAGTCGACCAATTGTTGCTGCTCAGACAAAAGATAAGTTATTCAGTCTTGCCATTTCCATTTGTATTTACAAGTTTATCTGCTCTTGTGGAGAAAGTTGTATAGGGCGTACTACTAGACAACTTAGCAAACATGTTGCTGAGCATCCACCATCATGGTTGGGAAATGGACAGATTAAGTCCATCAGAAGCTCGGTTTTTTATCTCCCCCCGTTGGTAGTGGTCACTCGGTAGATAAGAACATAGCTTTCACGATCATACACCGCATACCATCTCATCTTTCGAAAGGTATTCATACTCGTCTTTTACACATAGCAGAAGCTGTGGGAATTCGAGCTAATAGTCCTAGCCTTTGTATCCAGGAGAAATCTCTACATTCCTTATCTATCCCTTGGCTGGCCAGGGAATACTTTGTTAATAACTCTATCATTCCATTTTCTTCCTACTCCTTTTGTATACTTACTGTATTTGTCTAGGCTTTCTTCATCCTTTTACCTCGCCCTTCACTGTTACGTAACTTTTATTTTCACAAGCTTTCGACCCATTTTGATTACCGCTGTGTCTACATTCTTGGTTCTTATTATCATTATCATCTATATTGCATGTGCTTCAGTTAACATAATCACTTTATCATTATAATTATTATTATTTGCATCATTATCCCCGTAGTTATTTTAAACATTTATCGCATCAACCGACAAATCTATAAATCAAGCTATTTGTATTAGAGTAAAGCCTGAAGAAAATCTAATTGATCACAGTATTGTTCATTAATATGTCGTGTTCTAATTTACATGATGGGGATTTTTCAAATTCTTACCTTGATATGACTATGGACAATAAATTATGTCCGGAACGTAATCCAGTAAACAATACACTTCCTTCACTGTGTGATAAATCTAATAAATCAATAAAAATGGAATTACATTCTACCGCAGTGCACAAGTTTTATTCTTAAATTAGTAATGTATCTTTGAGATGAATGGGGATTTTTAATTTAGAGATAGTATTCATGATGAACTGACATGAATTGGAGAACCATTGAAAATCTGGGGGTACTGGACAGATGTCTCGTCCTAGTATGGGACTCCTCAGCAGGATGCACTCACGACCCGGCTAGGGATGGAACTCACGACCTTCAGGCTTTGCGGCGAACGCGTTAACCATTCAACCACTGGGTCGGTTTCCAGTTAGCACCCACTTCACTTCCCACTGGTTGACACCACAGGTCATAGCTTCTCATTAGAGCTTCGTGATATCCATCTGGAATCTGTCCAGTGCTCCCAGATTTTCAATGGTTCATCAACTGATGTTACCTCATGATGCATACTACCTCTTATATTAGTGTTTGTTTATTGTATCCAGTGTGGGTTTTAGTGTAAGACGAGTGAGGTGTGCGGATGGATTGACTGTGTGTGCAGTGTGTTTGTTGTGATATGTTAATTAGTGAATGCATTTGTTGTGGATGGGTGTGATGAGGTAAGTGGAACCGCTTGTGATATGATATGTGTGGGATAATGTGCAATGAATCTTGTGAATGGGCAATGGCGTGCTACGTTTGCTGAGAGTGTATTTGTTGTTGAGTGAGGAAGAGGTGAGTATGAATTCTGTATAGTATCGCATTGTGCGCCAGTATCTGCATTACACTGCCGAAGAGCAATCATGATCCTCCATTCATCAAAATATTGAACAACGCTATCATTATTTCTAAAATATTGTTAAAAACATCAATGTTGATATATATTTGAAAAATGTTCCACAACGAGTAAACCCGTACAATATCACATACTGAGTATTCGCAAATGAAAACAACAATATGGGTCGCAATAAGGCAAATATATCGCTATCACCATCATTATAATCATTCTTGTGGGGACGAAGCTAATTTTTCCGGAAAACATAAAGAACTTAACCAGCAACTTCAGCAGTTGGTAGGGCGAGGTTTAAAACCACTCGCGTGAAATCAGTTTATACCATGGTGAAGTGTACCACATACATATACTGTATGTGTGGTACGCATGCATTGAGATCATGAATTTTCAAGAGATCATAAATAAGTGATAGATACGAACTTTGTGGAGTGAGACCCTAATCTGTTGGTGTGATGGTGAGTTCCCACCGAGAAAGCTCATTGGGATATCGTGTTCTCAGTCAGAATATTTGTATCTTCTTGTACCTGATGACTTTTAATCTTCACTAATCATTCTCAACCACCACTGTGTTTATTCCTTGTTGTAGTTCGAGTTTATCAGCTTAACACAGAGTTATAAATCTTCTCCATTGCATTAATCATCTCGACTTTATGCATGTAAACACTTCGCTTCATAATAGCGATGCTAGAAACACTATCAAGTATGAATGTATCAGGAGAGTCCGTAAGCATACTTCGATGCAATGAAACAGATGATTCAACTCAGAAATCAGGTGTTAGTAGTAGTAGTAATCAAATCACTTACAAATGTGTTCTGGATAGGATATATTGAGTTGTTACTTCAGGCATGCACTTTACTCTCGGAGACAGAGTCTCATTGACCGTTCGCCTCAACTTTATGTCAAGGGAATCATGTATATGTAGATATAGCTCTCAGAGTGCTCAGTGAGCTCCTCATCAAGTTTCCCTTATACCTGAGATTTCATGAGTCCATTGTATTGGAACTCAGAAGCACTGTCTGACATCTGGTGGCGGAAGTTTGCATAACTTGTGTGGCGTAGAATGTTACCAGCGTAAAGCGAACCGTCAGTGAAAACTTTGAAGTTGAAATTTGTCCCTTTCTGATAACTCAGTTTCAGTCTTGATCATCTACAGTGAAGACGGTGAGTTGGATAGCAAAAGTACAAAAATATTACAAGACCTAGGGATTTCCAAAGTCAAGCATTCTAGGTTTACTTAGATGCGCGCAAATAGACATTGTGTGAAAATGTTCATGACTCAATGGTTTGAGTAATCAGTGGGAAATCTGAATGAGTTCGTCATCTTCTAATAAAAACAGAACCATGGAACCCTTATCTGTTTCACTCTGTATGGAATCAGAATCTAACTGGTGTTAGTTCACAAGAAATTGAAGATTTCGGACGTCTGGCCAGCCAAAGGAAACAGTCGGTTGACTGTCTTCAATCATTATCTACAGATGAGTGTTAACACAGCGACCAACTTTATCGGTGTCATTACTTTACTATCAGTTTATGGGAAGTCTCTGTTGATCTCCGACAGTTATCTTGCATGCGTCGAATTAAATTCAGATTCTCAGGCAATTTCCTACATAAAAGTGATCAGATATCTGCTCGTTGTGCCACACAGCCATGTGGTACATTCAACGCACCAACTGATGTCTGTCTGTCAGTCAGTCAGTCAGGATCAGCGATGGGCATCAGTGTAGTCTGATGAATGACAGTGAAAACTCCTCAGTATTTGAGGGGTATTTTACTGCTTCTTGTCGTCAAAAAATGCAAGTAACTCACAGTGAATGAGACAAAAAAATTTTAACAATGATTTGAACAGGTTGCACATTGTTCTCTTATCTTTTGAAATAGTTCACAACAGTTATAAAATAAGCATACTGAGTACTATCCAAGTGTGTAGAGCATATGATTAGTTATCAACGCCAGTCACAATGAGTAAGCCGTATACGTGTCATTTAGTGTATCACAAATGAAAATAAGATACAAGCACACGTCTAGTAGGTCACATTCCATGAAACCACACAACATTGTCGTTATCAACACACAGTCAATTTAATTAAGAATATTGTTACACTATTTCCAGCCTAATTAAAGTCACTAGAAATAAACATCTCCACTTCCTTCTGCATGTTTGTTGAGCGATGCGTTCTTCGTTGGTTCGTTACCAGCCAGCCAGCCAGCCAGCCAGCCAGCCAGCCAGCCAGCCAGCCAGCCAGCCAGCCAGCCAGCCAGCCAGCCAGAGTGTGTTCCTTGTTGCTTATTCTTATTCTTAATGGCCATCCATCTGATCTTCGGCGTCACTTTCGAGTGAGCGTAGGCAGCAGCTGTTCATGATTTATGTCCACA
The DNA here is from genome assembly GCA_944470555.2 of Heterobilharzia americana. Classification (NCBI taxonomy): domain Eukaryota; kingdom Metazoa; phylum Platyhelminthes; class Trematoda; order Strigeidida; family Schistosomatidae; genus Heterobilharzia; species Heterobilharzia americana. The sequence continues at coordinate 32,544 of CALYCZ020000143.1, read as the reverse complement.
GTTGTTTGTTGGAAATGCTTTTCGAAACGCGCCGTCAAGTTCCTGAACCATCACATGGAAGCACTGACTTGACTCACATTAGTGTTGGAAATCCGGATCTTGTTCACGCTTTACGCTGAGTGCAGTGTAGTGTGGTGTAGTGCAGTGCAGTGCAGTGCAGTGCAGTGCACAACAGCTCCATACTGACTTCAGATAAATGAAGGCCTGTCCTGCTGTCTTTCCAATCCTGGATCTGACATCCTCATTTGTGCCGCCACCACCGCCTGTAGTTGAAACGATGCTGCCTTGCCTAGATATGTGAAGGGGACTACTTCCTTCAGATTTCTCCCACCGACGGCAGTGGCGTCCCTCTTCTTCTTCTTGTCCTTGTTGTCGTTGTTTGGGCATCTCCATCACCTCTGACTTCTCTACGTTCATCTGAAGGAAGTCCCGTCTTCATTGCCCCCCCTCTTCTGCCAACTTGTTAGTTTTCGTCTGTAGATCTTCGAGTTTGTGCGAAAACACATTGGACATAAAACATCATCGTCAGTGGCGAGATCCAAATCTCCTAGCATCTCCTCATCGGTCCAGTCAGCTTATGCCCCTCTTCTCACTCCTCACAGTTAGCTGCATGATACAGTGCAGTTTGGTCGACTATAATCAGAAAGATGATCGGCGATAGAAGGTGGCAGCCTTGTCCTACTCCTGCCTGTATTCACTTCAAAGGCGTCACTCAGCTTTCCATTGTAGACTACTCGGCATGTAGCATCATTCAACATTTAGCTGTTGAATTAGGTTGATAAAGGTTTGTGGTACTAAAAGCGTGGTGTTGAAGCAGCTGACTGGCGAACTACTTCTTTGTCAACGGTGACTCTCACTGGGCAGTCTAAATCTACCCACATGGCCCTTGCTGACAGTAAGAAACTTGATCGACTGGTACCAGTTTTGGTCTGGCCACGCAGAACCCTCTTGAAACACAATCCAACTTTTACTACTATGACACGTTAAGGTGGGTAGTGGTTCGGCATGCACAGTGCGTGTCCAGGCCATCTCATGCAAGTCAGGTTCACAACCTCATCAATCAACTTGGTTTTCTTGCCTGTTACCCTCAGCTTATTAATCAAAACTAGAGTAAGTCAGTTAGGTTTCAAAAGCTTTAAAATATCTCTTATTTGGTGTATAATTAGTGTCAGTTGTCGTTAATTAAATCCCATTAGTGATGTTTTGTAGGAAAACTTTTCAAAAATCCTAGTTAATTATGGATTCCCACAGTTGATGATTGAGCACGGGAATTAAATCTTTTGCTTTAGGCTGCAGAGTCAAAGAACCAAATAATATCCTTGTATGTATACATTAAACTCAATTCACATTTGTGCTACCCTATAAGGAAGGTATATCAGAAACTTTACGGAGGATCTTCAACAAAGCTGGAATTCGTATGCAGGCTTAAACCTAGAAACACACCCAGTGATAAGCTTTGTCAACTTAAACATCCGATAGAACCAATTAAACAAAATAATCTAATCTATACAATTTCATGTAATGACTGTGAGGTCAAGTACATAGGTCAAACTAGCCAGTCGTGGTCAGTTAGAATAGCCGAACATAGGAATTCAGCTAAATATCGAATGACAAACTTAAATAGAATCCAAAATCTAAAAGGTAACTCGGCTACTGCAATGCATACATTAACAAGTACACAACCACACAACAGATTGGGTGGGATAAAACCACAGTACTTAAGTCCAATATAATTAGGTGGAGAGAGACACCGAGATTGATTGCTGAATCTTTATTCATCGAATCAACACGCAACATAAGTAATCAAAATGACAAAAACACATACACAAGAGATATGGAAAATTTTACCACGAACAGCAACAAATCATATGAGGTGACAGAACTAACAAAAATCAAAGGTCGAAAGTAGTGCAAATACATTGATATGATTACGAGCATTAATTTGTGCTCCGAGCGTCATCAAGTAAAAAATACTATATCCGTGTGTGTTAAAAACCAAATAAGCCAGTGGTCACTGGTTCGAATCCATTAGAGGTCCACATTTTCACTTCTCCTTCAATCATCACCCAGTATACATACTAGTCTGCCAAACTACGGCCAACTCAGATAGTCAAGTGATAATTTTAAAAAGTCATCTGGAAAGCAAATCCGCCAAACGCCCAGGACGTGCATATATGAGTAAGGGTCAAGATTGTTTGACGTCCTGGTGATACGTACTATAGGACTGATTCCTAGATGTACGATCTCAGCCTGCACAACTGACACTCACACACCCAGTCAACAGCCTAGTCCTCAGATTCACTACACCATTCGCAATGTATCTGGTTTCTTGTTTTAGATCTTCTGTTGTACTAGTAAGATTTTTGGCCCTGTTGCTCAGATACTTTACTAAGCGAACTTCAACTGGCATAGGGTGAGACGATTTGAAGTCTTAGTAACGGTTTGAATGTGAAGATTTTTGTAGACACTAGTGTCTAAACTGCCTTCTTGTTTCCGTTTTATTCCACAATCCAACATCGCTAATTCTCCTTCGCTATTTTCTAATTCATAGGTGAACTGGATTGCGCTGACTACTGAGTGTATACGTTTGAAGAAATTGTGTATGTGTTCCGATTTCAGCATTGTAAACGTGTCGTTTACACGGTCGGACTAAATTTTTCTGCAGCCATCCCTTCTCAACTATCCATAAATATGTCAGCCACAACAGGGAATATTGGTGATCCCAAGGCAACTCCTGTGTGGTTGTATATTTTGTTCTGAAACCTAAATATTGTGAAAGTTAGGCATAGCTGTACTCCTAGCATGATGTCATCTAGTGGTATCTTAGTTCGTAGTGTAAGCTCATGGTCATTATTGCGCTCGTTTCTAACTGCTCCCAGGACCATGTCAATCAGTATATTGCTATACAAACTAACTACATCAAAACTTACCGTTTCTTCATCGTAATCTAAAGGTATGTCATCTGATCTGTGCTTCAAGTCGTAAGAGTTAGTGAGTCTCGATTAAGAATGGTTTCCAACTGGTTTTAGTACCATCGCTAAATATTTAGATAAGTAATTAGTAGGAGTGTTTCTGAAGTCTACTGTGGGTCTAATAGGATAACCTGGTTTATGAATTTTAATGGTACCATAAATCCTACTGCGATTAGTAGTTATCGGCATTAAATTAAACCACTTAGACTCACTTAAAATGGCTTCATTCGCCGTATTCCATCCACCGTGGTTCTTTTAACATGATGGTGTCCTTTGATTGCTTAGTTTCTTTGCAAGTTCCTGTTTCTTTATATTCCTCAACTCTGTGAATATAATCAGACTTGTTTAACACTACTGTTGAGTTGCCTTTGTCCAATTTAGAGATTACTGTTGGCAACTATCAACTAGTGCAGTTTCTGATGGTACAAAAAAACTGGTTATTTCACAAAAGGTTTACCTATGAAACGACATAGAGAAGCTTTGTCTAAGCTGAGGAAGGATGAAAATCTGTTAATAAGTAGACCGGACAAAGGAGGGGGCTTAGTGTTGTTGAACAGAAGTGACTACATTGATAAAATAATTATTCTTCTTAATGACCAAACAAAGTTCCAAAGACTTGGTGACTCTCCAGACTAAAGTGAAAAAGCAGATGAAGAGATAATAAACCCCTCAAGAAACTAAAAGAGCTCCCTATACCACATAGTTGATAAATGGCTAGTATGGATTTTAGATCCCTTACACAAAGACTTAGTTAACCACAGTGTTAAAGAAGTCTTCGGGTTTATTTCTAAGCTAGATATTGTGAGTGTAAACGGAAACCATATGATGTCGCTTTATGTCTCATCAGTACTCACGAATGTGCCATTACTGGAGACGATAGAGTTTGTCTGTCAACAAATATCGGAAAGGCAAATCAACATCGGGATTCCTGTACACATCCTCAAGCAACTGCTTTTTAAATGTACCATGAATATACATTTTTTCGTCAATAGCTCTCATTATAGACAGATTGATGAGATAGCTATAGGTTCACCACTCGGCCCTATTTTAGCAGAAATATTTCTTGCCAAACTGGAGAATGGGAGCATTGAAAGAGGTCATTAAGGAGAGGACTATGTATCACCGTTATATTGACGACACATTCATTATCCTAGATCAAAATATGGATACAAACGAGGTGTTAAGAAAATTTAATGAGGTGCACCCTTCACTCATTATCACTTGTGAGGAAGAAAATGCCAGTTGACTACACTTCTTGTATGTTTTGCTAAGAAGAAGAGATGGTCCACTCAGCAGGTGTGTTTACAGGAAGACTACATCTATGAGTCAGTACACACATTTTCCTAGTCACGTACCTATTCAGCACAAAGCAAACCTGGTTAAATGCCTCAATAACAGAGCGAGAAGAATATGTTCAAATGATTTAATACAGAAGGAGTTAGATTATATCCGTAATTCATTGGTTGAAATGGGCTACCCTAACAGTTTGATAAAAAGACACATGGACAGAGCCAGGGGGAACAAACCCGGTATTACTACCATACAAAAGAAACCTTTGTTTATGAAATTGCAATTTAATGGGGATGTGGTCGGAGAAGTTTAATAGCAGAGACTCTCGAGAGCCATTAAAAAGACCTTGTACACCACACAACTTTGTCTATCATTTTCCAGTCGACCAATTGTTGCTGCTCAGACAAAAGATAAGTTATTCAGTCTTGCCATTTCCATTTGTATTTACAAGTTTATCTGCTCTTGTGGAGAAAGTTGTATAGGGCGTACTACTAGACAACTTAGCAAACATGTTGCTGAGCATCCACCATCATGGTTGGGAAATGGACAGATTAAGTCCATCAGAAGCTCGGTTTTTTATCTCCCCCCGTTGGTAGTGGTCACTCGGTAGATAAGAACATAGCTTTCACGATCATACACCGCATACCATCTCATCTTTCGAAAGGTATTCATACTCGTCTTTTACACATAGCAGAAGCTGTGGGAATTCGAGCTAATAGTCCTAGCCTTTGTATCCAGGAGAAATCTCTACATTCCTTATCTATCCCTTGGCTGGCCAGGGAATACTTTGTTAATAACTCTATCATTCCATTTTCTTCCTACTCCTTTTGTATACTTACTGTATTTGTCTAGGCTTTCTTCATCCTTTTACCTCGCCCTTCACTGTTACGTAACTTTTATTTTCACAAGCTTTCGACCCATTTTGATTACCGCTGTGTCTACATTCTTGGTTCTTATTATCATTATCATCTATATTGCATGTGCTTCAGTTAACATAATCACTTTATCATTATAATTATTATTATTTGCATCATTATCCCCGTAGTTATTTTAAACATTTATCGCATCAACCGACAAATCTATAAATCAAGCTATTTGTATTAGAGTAAAGCCTGAAGAAAATCTAATTGATCACAGTATTGTTCATTAATATGTCGTGTTCTAATTTACATGATGGGGATTTTTCAAATTCTTACCTTGATATGACTATGGACAATAAATTATGTCCGGAACGTAATCCAGTAAACAATACACTTCCTTCACTGTGTGATAAATCTAATAAATCAATAAAAATGGAATTACATTCTACCGCAGTGCACAAGTTTTATTCTTAAATTAGTAATGTATCTTTGAGATGAATGGGGATTTTTAATTTAGAGATAGTATTCATGATGAACTGACATGAATTGGAGAACCATTGAAAATCTGGGGGTACTGGACAGATGTCTCGTCCTAGTATGGGACTCCTCAGCAGGATGCACTCACGACCCGGCTAGGGATGGAACTCACGACCTTCAGGCTTTGCGGCGAACGCGTTAACCATTCAACCACTGGGTCGGTTTCCAGTTAGCACCCACTTCACTTCCCACTGGTTGACACCACAGGTCATAGCTTCTCATTAGAGCTTCGTGATATCCATCTGGAATCTGTCCAGTGCTCCCAGATTTTCAATGGTTCATCAACTGATGTTACCTCATGATGCATACTACCTCTTATATTAGTGTTTGTTTATTGTATCCAGTGTGGGTTTTAGTGTAAGACGAGTGAGGTGTGCGGATGGATTGACTGTGTGTGCAGTGTGTTTGTTGTGATATGTTAATTAGTGAATGCATTTGTTGTGGATGGGTGTGATGAGGTAAGTGGAACCGCTTGTGATATGATATGTGTGGGATAATGTGCAATGAATCTTGTGAATGGGCAATGGCGTGCTACGTTTGCTGAGAGTGTATTTGTTGTTGAGTGAGGAAGAGGTGAGTATGAATTCTGTATAGTATCGCATTGTGCGCCAGTATCTGCATTACACTGCCGAAGAGCAATCATGATCCTCCATTCATCAAAATATTGAACAACGCTATCATTATTTCTAAAATATTGTTAAAAACATCAATGTTGATATATATTTGAAAAATGTTCCACAACGAGTAAACCCGTACAATATCACATACTGAGTATTCGCAAATGAAAACAACAATATGGGTCGCAATAAGGCAAATATATCGCTATCACCATCATTATAATCATTCTTGTGGGGACGAAGCTAATTTTTCCGGAAAACATAAAGAACTTAACCAGCAACTTCAGCAGTTGGTAGGGCGAGGTTTAAAACCACTCGCGTGAAATCAGTTTATACCATGGTGAAGTGTACCACATACATATACTGTATGTGTGGTACGCATGCATTGAGATCATGAATTTTCAAGAGATCATAAATAAGTGATAGATACGAACTTTGTGGAGTGAGACCCTAATCTGTTGGTGTGATGGTGAGTTCCCACCGAGAAAGCTCATTGGGATATCGTGTTCTCAGTCAGAATATTTGTATCTTCTTGTACCTGATGACTTTTAATCTTCACTAATCATTCTCAACCACCACTGTGTTTATTCCTTGTTGTAGTTCGAGTTTATCAGCTTAACACAGAGTTATAAATCTTCTCCATTGCATTAATCATCTCGACTTTATGCATGTAAACACTTCGCTTCATAATAGCGATGCTAGAAACACTATCAAGTATGAATGTATCAGGAGAGTCCGTAAGCATACTTCGATGCAATGAAACAGATGATTCAACTCAGAAATCAGGTGTTAGTAGTAGTAGTAATCAAATCACTTACAAATGTGTTCTGGATAGGATATATTGAGTTGTTACTTCAGGCATGCACTTTACTCTCGGAGACAGAGTCTCATTGACCGTTCGCCTCAACTTTATGTCAAGGGAATCATGTATATGTAGATATAGCTCTCAGAGTGCTCAGTGAGCTCCTCATCAAGTTTCCCTTATACCTGAGATTTCATGAGTCCATTGTATTGGAACTCAGAAGCACTGTCTGACATCTGGTGGCGGAAGTTTGCATAACTTGTGTGGCGTAGAATGTTACCAGCGTAAAGCGAACCGTCAGTGAAAACTTTGAAGTTGAAATTTGTCCCTTTCTGATAACTCAGTTTCAGTCTTGATCATCTACAGTGAAGACGGTGAGTTGGATAGCAAAAGTACAAAAATATTACAAGACCTAGGGATTTCCAAAGTCAAGCATTCTAGGTTTACTTAGATGCGCGCAAATAGATATTGTGTGAAAATGTTCATGACTCAATGGTTTGAGTAATCAGTGGGAAATCTGAATGAGTTCGTCATCTTCTAATAAAAACAGAACCATGGAACCCTTATCTGTTTCACTCTGTATGGAATCAGAATCTAACTGGTGTTAGTTCACAAGAAATTGAAGATTTCGGACGTCTGGCCAGCCAAAGGAAACAGTCGGTTGACTGTCTTCAATCATTATCTACAGATGAGTGTTAACACAGCGACCAACTTTATCGGTGTCATTACTTTACTATCAGTTTATGGGAAGTCTCTGTTGATCTCCGACAGTTATCTTGCATGCGTCGAATTAAATTCAGATTCTCAGGCAATTTCCTACATAAAAGTGATCAGATATCTGCTCGTTGTGCCACACAGCCATGTGGTACATTCAACGCACCAACTGATGTCTGTCTGTCAGTCAGTCAGTCAGGATCAGCGATGGGCATCAGTGTAGTCTGATGAATGACAGTGAAAACTCCTCAGTATTTGAGGGGTATTTTACTGCTTCTTGTCGTCAAAAAATGCAAGTAACTCACAGTGAATGAGACAAAAAAATTTTAACAATGATTTGAACAGGTTGCACATTGTTCTCTTATCTTTTGAAATAGTTCACAACAGTTATAAAATAAGCATACTGAGTACTATCCAAGTGTGTAGAGCATATGATTAGTTATCAACGCCAGTCACAATGAGTAAGCCGTATACGTGTCATTTAGTGTATCACAAATGAAAATAAGATACAAGCACACGTCTAGTAGGTCACATTCCATGAAACCACACAACATTGTCGTTATCAACACACAGTCAATTTAATTAAGAATATTGTTACACTATTTCCAGCCTAATTAAAGTCACTAGAAATAAACATAAAATATATACAAGAATTTATTTGCTTGCTTTTTTCTGAGAAAACGACTAACGCATTGAGATTTCTCACTGATTACTCAAACTGCTGAGCCGTGAAAATGTTTCGCACAATGTATATAATTTTGTGCATCTGAGTAAACGTAGAATACTAGACTTTGAAAATCAAAATGAATTGTTAAATTTTGCACTTTCAGTATGCAAATCACCGTCTTCTCAGTATATGCAATATCGCATGACCAAGACTTAAACTCAGCTACCAGAAACCGACGAATTTCAAATTCAAATGCCTAGTATTCAGAACACAAAACAACATTATAGATCGTACTTCTTCCCGATAAAACATGTCCCCTGGGTTCCTAGTGAAACAGAGGGCTTCAGTAACACATCTCCATTCCACTCTCTTACCTGCAGTCTTCTCAACCTAGCTCCACCAACACCCACAAGCTTCCATTGCTTCCTCACACCATCTCCTCCACGTAGCCCTCGCCTCGGACGCCCAACTCGTCGCTTCCCATTTGCATTCCACCCGACCACCTGACCTGGTGCGTGATGTTCACTATCGGTCTTCTCAGTGTATGTCCAGTCCATACATCTCCACTTCCTTCTGCATGTTTGTTGAGCGATGCGTTCTTCGTTGGTTCGTTACCAGCCAGCCAGCCAGCCAGCCAGCCAGCCAGCCAGCCAGCCAGCCAGCCAGCCAGCCAGCCAGCCAGCCAGCCAGCCAGAGTGTGTTCCTTGTTGCTTATTCTTATTCTTAATGGCCATCCATCTGATCTTCGGCGTCACTTTCGAGTGAGCGTAGGCAGCAGCTGTTCATGATTTATGTCCACAGTTGTTTGTTGGAAATGCTTTTCGAAACGCGCCGTCAACTTCCTGAACCATCACATGGAAGCACTGACTTGACTCACTTCAGTGTTGGAAATCCGGATCTTGTTCACGCTTTACGCTGAGTGCAGTGTAGTGTGGTGTAGTGCAGTGCAGTGCAGTGCAGTCAGTGCAGTGCAGTGCATTTCCGCTGCTCTTCCTGGTGAAGCACTTTAATCACTAATTTGTTCAGCATCACTAAAAACAACAAAATAAGCATTAGTTGAAGAGAATGTATGGATATTTGGTTGCCAACTAAATGAGTATCCAGTCAAATGAGCATCGCTTAATAGCTAAAATAGAATTTCGAGAATCGGAATCTTAATTACTTGTTTGGAGTTACCTTAAGGCTGTAGAAGCAGTTTTTTCAGAAAAATATTTACTGTCAACACTACAGTTTTATTGAGAGTCACATCGCCCAGTACCTCAGCACACTTAAAACTGATGAGTGAATTAGTACACAGTCAACTTTATAAACGAATTAAGCAAATGACAACTTGAACAGGCGATTTTCCTAAGAGTATTGGTTTTCACTTAGCTGTGTGACATTATTCATCCATATAAACATACTTCAGTATTAGTGAATAATTTATAACATAGTTTATCTTCATTCAAAGTTGTTATATTTTATGAAATTTCAGTCAAGCCGAAACATTGACGGATGTGTAATGCACCTTCCTGAGCACCAAAATACAATTACGACCAAGGTAATTAGATTACCTGTAATTAACTAAATATTAACTAAATAAACATCTAGCTTACCTCCGAATGCTTAGGGTGTTTCAGATTTTTTAACGAGTACGCATCCAAGCAGGTTTCGACACCATTTTACCCTCTCTTTGTGCTTATTAAAGCGCAAATTCTCAGAATTTCCAGCTGACCCATGTAAGCCAGATAAGATGAGTGCACATTTTTGACTCACCTTCAACTTTAGCTTGTTTAAATATATTACCGTTTTATGTGTTATTTCTAAACAACTCAGTTTTCTTGATCTGTGCTTCACTACTAGAACTAACGTGTTAGATAAGCTGCTGATTGATGAAGTAGGTACTGGAGCACACCCAGTTTAGCAAGGCTGGCTAAGCGTTAAGCAATGGAAGCACATCCAGCAGCTAATGAATGTTATCTTATAAACAAGTTTCAAGATTTTGCGGAAATTTTCATCCTGAAATTTTTCTAAATGATTCATATCTACACTTTCCTTAGGTCTTTAACCTTAATACATAGTGGAAAATTCAACACTGCAGTGAGGATAATGCTTGCCAGTAATTTTGGCAAACGTGTATAGCGTCACATGACAGTCTGACGATAAATGTAAACTAACATGTGGTAAGATCGTAACTTACAGCCTCATCTTTTCATCGTTCACATTCTTTAGTATAGCAGCTTGAGTGATAACAAGCAATGATTTGAGTCATTAGGTTCGAAATGAGAGCAGAAACCTGTTCGCAGTGATTAAACGCAATGTCGACGACCTGGAAAATGCAAACAGGTAAAGACTTCTGAAGCTAAGCTGAATACACATCAAGGTGGACTACTCATTTTTACATGATCGGAAAGATTACAACATGAAATGCAGAGTAATCAACATTGTGATCAGCAACTAAATAGCGTGTTTGCATTTCTCCAAATGTAAATTGAATTTCGTGGAAGCAGGAAGAAGAAAAATTGCAGTGTAATCATTTCCAATTTGGAAGTTTGTAATGATTTGTGGATTTCAAGTTGGTATTCACCATGAAATCACCTCTTTTGGAGAACCATTGAAAACATGAGATCATTGGACACCTTTTTTGTGTTTTTATGGAACTCCTCATCAGTGCACAAACATAACCACACCAGCGATTCAGTTCATTTCACTCAGGTATCTTGGCGAGCTTTTCGCCACTCAGACACTCAGTCAGAATCTAGCGGTTCACATTTTCCCACTTCTATCGAATGATAATATAGTGTGATTTTCATCCAACACCATCATATAATAGTTGTCTTTACTTCTGACTCATTGGCATCATCGGTTACAAAGTCTCATGAGAGCTGTGGTAAGTCTCATCTCGATGTATATCATTAAGGAAAATTGGAAACCATTCAACTTTGGGGATTTGTGAAGATTGATTAATTTCAAGTTGGTGTTGATCACGTAATGAAAAGACTTGGCGGATCATTGGAAAGCCAGCAGCTGCTTTGTATGTATATTTCCCAATGCATAGAGTTAGTTCGCTCTAACACCAGTGTAGCTTTGTCATCGTACACCATACTCTTGACTAGTTGCAGCTGTAGAGAAGTGGCAAAACGAATGTGAGATTTTCAGGTAGTATTCTCAATGCACAGGTAGTATTCGTCATAGACTGACATTAGTTGGATAACCAGTTGAAACCTGGTAGTAATGGTTGACTGTTTCCTCCTAGTATAAGGTTTTATTACACCAATGGTACTGGTTTCATTTCAGCACATAATGAAAACACTGGCCATGATTAGCCATCATGTATTTGGACTTATCTTACGATGGCTCGTTATAGCTGACATTCTGCTAGCAGTATTTCAGTATTCTCAGCTCCAAATGAATTGTATGAATTAGGCAACGACATAATTTTGTTGCATAACCATTCTGAGTAATGAAAAGGAAGAGAAACGTAGTTTCACTTCTCATAAGCTTAATGGGAGATTTCAAGTCCAGTAGAGCGAAATAATCACATAAATTCCGCCTATCGTTTTACATCCACAGCACAAAATATCCTCCATCATTCACAGACAACTTTGTATATAAACACATAACAGAAAGGGGAAAACTTCAATCCATTAAGCACTTGCATTATATCTTTTTTAGACATTAGTCGAAGCACAGCACTTGTCATCTCAAATGAATCCTCGTGTCGATTTGAGTTTTAAGGACTCCATTTCATGGTTTTATAAAATTTTCCCAATACCCTTTCATTAGCTAATCTTATTGATAGACCGTCGTCATCTCGCAAATAAAAGTCTTCCGTCCAGTTCAAAAAAAATTAATTATTAATTCTTACTTTCTTCAGACAAACAGCAGACTACAAGTATCTTCGAAACCACGAAGTAGGTTGTAGTGTAACAGTGAAACAGACCATAGCCATCTTCATCTCATCACTCGATCAAATGTAAAACAGTCAATGTTGCGTGTACTTTGATTTTGTTCTTCAATGTATTCAAAGGCATTGACCACTCGCTTTGTTCGACTTCAGTCAAATTGCTTGTAAAACCATATTCAACCTCTTGTTTCGATTAGAGTTACCATTATATTTCGTTTTGCATAGAAACTGCAGTAGCCGTCAAAACGGAAGGTTTGTAACTATGTTTGCACATATATTTGTTGTAGAGAACAATTTTCACAGGATTCACTTACTGTTTAAAAATATACATTCGTTGTTTTGGCAAGCATTTGTTTTGAATTTGGTTGGTTTCGCTTCGGGTTTGAAAACTCTGGAAATTCGTATCTTCGTTACGTATTACTGAGTGGATATCACGGAACAGTCAACCCTTTCCACACTTTCATAAACGATGGTGTTAGCTACTCACAAATTCGAGAGTAACATAATCTCCAAATTCCAGTATCCCACTCACAGAATTCTTTCGATGTGTAGTTAACCTTCGTGTAATCATGACGGCCTCACCGTTTTCCACAAACCTCTATACTGCCAACATATATCCATGTTATCTTTCATTTCATTCAACACATCCCTGTCAAATATATGCGAGTATATGGTGTATTTCGATTTGCTCGTCATAAACACTATATATTATGGGTTGTAAAACACCTGAAGAGAACCCACAAAATAAATGCACACAAATTCTATCACTATTGTTCTTCTCCACTTATTCCAGATAAGAATAACCACCAAATCCTTTCAAATTCTACAGATGTATGTTACAGAATAGCTTGGAAATCCACATGGTTTTCACAGTCAGTAGATGAATTCTGTGTCATATTCAGAACCAGATGAACAGAGACTAAGCTCTCAAACTTATAAAATTCGCCTTTTCAGTGTGTTAACAGAATCTCAATTTTCCTCTCCCTAGTTGCCAATGCCTTCCACGTCTTTGTAATCATCGTAGCATAAGAAATATAAATTATTGATAGAATTTCTATCATTATGTTTCAATATCCATTACAAATATATAACAATTATAAACTGATTCTCTCTAAAATGCACAAATGTTTCATGCATACAACCACACACTAAGTATTCCTAATTCAAATCAAAATTGCATATTGGACTTATTCCTGTCAAAACATGTCCCCTGGGTTCCTAGTGAAACAGAGGGCTTCAGTAACACATCTCCATTCCACTCTCTTACCTGCAGTCTTCTCAACCTAGCTCCACCAACACCCACAAGCTTCCATTGCTTCCTCACACCATCTCCTCCACGTAGCCCTCGCCTCGGACGCCCAACTCGTCGCTTCCCATTTGCATTCCACCCGACCACCTGACCTGGTGCGTGATGCTCACTATCGGTCTTCTCAGTGTATGTCCAGTCCAATACATCTCCACTTCCTTCTGCATGTTTGTTGAGCGATGCGTTCTTCGTTGGTTCGTTACCAGCCAGCCAGCAAGCCAGCCAGCCAGCCAGCCAGCCAGCCAGCCAGAGTGTGTTCCTTGTTGCTTATTCTTATTCTTAATGGCCATCCATCTGATCTTCGGCGTCACTTTCGAGTGAGCGTAGGCAGCAGCTGTTCATGATTTATGTCCACAGTTGTTTGTTGGAAATGCTTTTCGAAACGCGCCGTCAACTTCCTGAACCATCACATGGAAGCACTGACTTGACTCACTTCAGTGTTGGAAATCCGGATCTTGTTCACGCTTTACGCTGAGTGCAGTGTAGTGTGGTGTAGTGCAGTGCAGTGCAGTGCAGTGCAGTGCAGTGCACAACAGCTCCATACTGACTTCAGATAAATGAAGGCCTGTCCTGCTGTCTTTCCAATCCTGGATCTGACATCCTCATTTGTGCCGCCACCATCGCCTGTAGTTGAAACGATGCTGCCTTGCCTAGATAGGTAAAGGAGACTACTTCCTTCAGATTTCTCCCACCGACGGCAGTGGCGTCCCTCTTCTTCTTCTTGTCCTTGTTGTCGTTGTTTGGGTATCTCCATCACCTCTGACTTCTCTACGTTCATCTGAAGGAAGTCCCGTCTTCACTGCCCCCCCTCTTCTGCCAACTTGTTGGTTTTCGTCTGTAGATCTTCGAGTTTGTGCGAAAACACATTGGACATAAAACATCATCGTCAGTGGCGAGATCCAAATCTCCTAGCATCTCCTCATCGGTCCAGTCAGCTTGTGCCCCTCTTCTCACTCCTCACAGTTAGCTGCATGATACAGTGCAGTTTGGTCGACTATAATCAGAAAGATGATCGGCGATAGAAGGTGGCAGCCTTGTCCTACTCCTGCCTGTATTCACTTCAAAGGCGTCACTCAGCTTTCCATTGTTGACTACTCGGCATGTAGCATCATTCAACATTTAGCTGTTGAATTAGGTTGATAAAGGTTTGTGGTACTAAAAGCGTGGTGTTGAAGCAGCTGACTGGCGAACTACTTCTTTGTCAACGGTGACTCTCACTGGGCAGTCTAAATCTACCCACATGGCCCTTGCTGACAGTAAGAAACTTGATCGACTGGTACCAGTTTTGGTCTGGCCACGCAGAACCCTCTTGAAACACAATCCAACTTTTACTACTATGACACGTTAAGGTGGGTAGTGGTTCGGCATGCACAGTGCGTGTCCAGGCCATCTCATGCAAGTCAGGTTCACAACCTCATCAATCAACTTGGTTTTCTTGCCTGTTACCCTCAGCTTATTAATCAAAACTAGAGTAAGTCAGTTAGGTTTCAAAAGCTTTAAAATATCTCTTATTTGGTGTATAATTAGTGTCAGTTGTCGTTAATTAAATCCCATTAGTGATGTTTTGTAGGAAAACTTTTCAAAAATCCTAGTTAATTATGGATTCCCACAGTTGATGATTGAGCACGGGAATTAAATCTTTTGCTTTAGGCTGCAGAGTCAAAGAACCAAATAATATCCTTGTATGTATACATTAAACTCAATTCACATTTGTGCTACCCTATAAGGAAGGTATATCAGAAACTTTACGGAGGATCTTCAACAAAGCTGGAATTCGTATGCAGGCTTAAACCTAGAAACACACCCAGTGATAAGCTTTGTCAACTTAAACATCCGATAGAACCAATTAAACAAAATAATCTAATCTATACAATTTCATGTAATGACTGTGAGGTCAAGTACATAGGTCAAACTAGCCAGTCGTGGTCAGTTAGAATAGCCGAACATAGGAATTCAGCTAAATATCGAATGACAAACTTAAATAGAATCCAAAATCTAAAAGGTAACTCGGCTACTGCAATGCATACATTAACAAGTACACAACCACACAACAGATTGGGTGGGATAAAACCACAGTACTTAAGTCCAATATAATTAGGTGGAGAGAGACACCGAGATTGATTGCTGAATCTTTATTCATCGAATCAACACGCAACATAAGTAATCAAAATGACAAAAACACATACACAAGAGATATGGAAAATTTTACCACGAACAGCAACAAATCATATGAGGTGACAGAACTAACAAAAATCAAAGGTCGAAAGTAGTGCAAATACATTGATATGATTACGAGCATTAATTTGTGCTCCGAGCGTCATCAAGTAAAAAATACTATATCCGTGTGTGTTAAAAACCAAATAAGCCAGTGGTCACTGGTTCGAATCCATTAGAGGTCCACATTTTCACTTCTCCTTCAATCATCACCCAGTATACATACTAGTCTGCCAAACTACGGCCAACTCAGATAGTCAAGTGATAATTTTAAAAAGTCATCTGGAAAGCAAATCCGCCAAACACCCAGGACGTACATATATGAGTAAGGGTCAAGATTGTTTGACGTCCTGGTGATACGTACTATAGGACTGATTCCTAGATGTACGATCTCAGCCTGCACAACTGACACTCACACACCCAGTCAACAGCCTAGTCCTCAGATTCACTACACCATTCGCAATGTATCTGGTTTCTTGTTTTAGATCTTCTGTTGTACTAGTAAGATTTTTGGCCCTGTTGCTCAGATACTTTACTAAGCGAACTTCAACTGGCATAGGGTGAGACGATTTGAAGTCTTAGTAACGGTTTGAATGTGAAGATTTTTGTAGACACTAGTGTCTAAACTGCCTTCTTGTTTCCGTTTTATTCCGCAATCCAACATCGCTAATTCTCCTTCGCTATTTTCTAATTCATAGGTGAACTGGATTGCGCTGACTACTGAGTGTATACGTTTGAAGAAATTGTGTATGTGTTCCGATTTCAGCATTGTAAACGTGTCGTTTACACGGTCGGACTAAATTTTTCTGCAGCCATCCCTTCTCAACTATCCATAAATATGTCAGCCACAACAGGGAATATTGGTGATCCCAAGGCAACTCCTGTGTGGTTGTATATTTTGTTCTGAAACCTAAATATTGTGAAAGTTAGGCATAGCTGTACTCCTAGCATGATGTCATCTAGTGGTATCTTAGTTCGTAGTGTAAGCTCATGGTCATTATTGCGCTCGTTTCTAACTGCTCCCAGGACCATGTCAATCAGTATATTGCTATACAAACTAACTACATCAAAACTTACCGTTTCTTCATCGTAATCTAAAGGTATGTCATCTGATCTGTGCTTCAAGTCGTAAGAGTTAGTGAGTCTCGATTAAGAATGGTTTCCAACTGGTTTTAGTACCATCGCTAAATATTTAGATAAGTAATTAGTAGGAGTGTTTCTGAAGTCTACTGTGGGTCTAATAGGATAACCTGGTTTATGAATTTTAATGGTACCATAAATCCTACTGCGATTAGTAGTTATCGGCATTAAATTAAACCACTTAGACTCACTTAAAATGGCTTCATTCGCCGTATTCCATCCACCGTGGTTCTTTTAACATGATGGTGTCCTTTGATTGCTTAGTTTCTTTGCAAGTTCCTGTTTCTTTATATTCCTCAACTCTGTGAATATAATCAGACTTGTTTAACACTACTGTTGAGTTGCCTTTGTCCAATTTAGAGATTACTGTTGGCAACTATCAACTAGTGCAGTTTCTGATGGTACAAAAAAACTGGTTATTTCACAAAAGGTTTACCTATGAAACGACATAGAGAAGCTTTGTCTAAGCTGAGGAAGGATGAAAATCTGTTAATAAGTAGACCGGACAAAGGAGGGGGCTTAGTGTTGTTGAACAGAAGTGACTACATTGATAAAATAATTATTCTTCTTAATGACCAAACAAAGTTCCAAAGACTTGGTGACTCTCCAGACTAAAGTGAAAAAGCAGATGAAGAGATAATAAACCCCTCAAGAAACTAAAAGAGCTCCCTATACCACATAGTTGATAAATGGCTAGTATGGATTTTAGATCCCTTACACAAAGACTTAGTTAACCACAGTGTTAAAGAAGTCTTCGGGTTTATTTCTAAGCTAGATATTGTGAGTGTAAACGGAAACCATATGATGTCGCTTTATGTCTCATCAGTACTCACGAATGTGCCATTACTGGAGACGATAGAGTTTGTCTGTCAACAAATATCGGAAAGGCAAATCAACATCGGGATTCCTGTACACATCCTCAAGCAACTGCTTTTTAAATGTACCATGAATATACATTTTTTCGTCAATAGCTCTCATTATAGACAGATTGATGAGATAGCTATAGGTTCACCACTCGGCCCTATTTTAGCAGAAATATTTCTTGCCAAACTGGAGAATGGGAGCATTGAAAGAGGTCATTAAGGAGAGGACTATGTATCACCGTTATATTGACGACACATTCATTATCCTAGATCAAAATATGGATACAAACGAGGTGTTAAGAAAATTTAATGAGGTGCACCCTTCACTCATTATCACTTGTGAGGAAGAAAATGCCAGTTGACTACACTTCTTGTATGTTTTGCTAAGAAGAAGAGATGGTCCACTCAGCAGGTGTGTTTACAGGAAGACTACATCTATGAGTCAGTACACACATTTTCCTAGTCACGTACCTATTCAGCACAAAGCAAACCTGGTTAAATGCCTCAATAACAGAGCGAGAAGAATATGTTCAAATGATTTAATACAGAAGGAGTTAGATTATATCCGTAATTCATTGGTTGAAATGGGCTACCCTAACAGTTTGATAAACAGACACATGGACAGAGCCAGGGGGAACAAACCCGGTATTACTACCATACAAAAGAAACCTTTGTTTATGAAATTGCAATTTAATGGGGATGTGGTCGGAGAAGTTTAATAGCAGAGACTCTCGAGAGCCATTAAAAAGACCTTGTACACCACACAACTTTGTCTATCATTTTCCAGTCGACCAATTGTTGCTGCTTTTTTTTTTTTTTTTTTTTTTTTTTTTTTTTTTTTTTTTTTTTTTTTTTTTTTTTTTTTTTTTTTTTTTTTTTTTTTTTTTTTTTTTTTTTTTTTTTTTTTTTTTTTTTTTTTTTTTTTTTTTTTTTTTTTTTTTTTTTTTTTTTTTTTTTTTTTTTTTTTTTTTTTTTTTTTTTTTTTTTTTTTTTTTTTTTTTTTTTTTTTTTTTTTTTTTTTTTTTTTTTTTTTTTTTTTTTTTTTTTTTTTTTTTTTTTTTTTTTTTTTTTTTTTTTTTTTTTTTTTTTTTTTTTTTTTTTTTTTTTTTTTTTTTTTTTTTTTTTTTTTTTTCTTTGTATCCAGGAGAAATCTCTACATTCCTTATCTATCCCTTGGCTGGCCAGGGAATACTTTGTTGATAACTCTATCATTCCATTTTCTTCCTACTCCTTTTGTATACTTACTGTATTTGTCTAGGCTTTCTTCATCCTTTTACCTCGCCCTTCACTGTTACGTAACTTTTATTTTCACAAGCTTTCGACCCATTTTGATTACCGCTGTGTCTACATTCTTGGTTCTTATTATCATTATCATCTATATTGCATGTGCTTCAGTTAACATAATCACTTTATCATTATAATTATTATTATTTGCATCATTATCCCCGTAGTTATTTTAAACATTTATCGCATCAACCGACAAATCTATAAATCAAGCTATTTGTATTAGAGTAAAGCCTGAAGAAAATCTAATTGATCACAGTATTGTTCATTAATATGTCGTGTTCTAATTTACATGATGGGGATTTTTCAAATTCTTACCTTGATATGACTATGGACAATAAATTATGTCCGGAACGTAATCCAGTAAACAATACACTTCCTTCACTGTGTGATAAATCTAATAAATCAATAAAAATGGAATTACATTCTACCGCAGTGCACAAGTTTTATTCTTAAATTAGTAATGTATCTTTGAGATGAATGGGGATTTTTAATTTAGAGGTAGTATTCATGATGAACTGACATGAATTGGAGAACCATTGAAAATCTGGGGGTACTGGACAGATGTCTCGTCCTAGTATGGGACTCCTCAGCAGGATGCACTCACGACCCGGCTAGGGATGGAACTCACGACCTTCAGGCTTTGCGGCGAACGCGTTAACCATTCAACCACTGGGTCGGTTTCCAGTTAGCACCCACTTCACTTCCCACTGGTTGACACCACAGGTCATAGCTTCTCATTAGAGCTTCGTGATATCCATCTGGAATCTGTCCAGTGCTCCCAGATTTTCAATGGTTCATCAACTGATGTTACCTCATGATGCATACTACCTCTTATATTAGTGTTTGTTTATTGTATCCAGTGTGGGTTTTAGTGTAAGACGAGTGAGGTGTGCGGATGGATTGACTGTGTGTGCAGTGTGTTTGTTGTGATATGTTAATTAGTGAATGCATTTGTTGTGGATGGGTGTGATGAGGTAAGTGGAACCGCTTGTGATATGATATGTGTGGGATAATGTGCAATGAATCTTGTGAATGGGCAATGGCGTGCTACGTTTGCTGAGAGTGTATTTGTTGTTGAGTGAGGAAGAGGTGAGTATGAATTCTGTATAGTATCGCATTGTGCGCCAGTATCTGCATTACACTGCCGAAGAGCAATCATGATCCTCCATTCATCAAAATATTGAACAACGCTATCATTATTTCTAAAATATTGTTAAAAACATCAATGTTGATATATATTTGAAAAATGTTCCACAACGAGTAAACCCGTACAATATCACATACTGAGTATTCGCAAATGAAAACAACAATATGGGTCGCAATAAGGCAAATATATCGCTATCACCATCATTATAATCATTCTTGTGGGGACGAAGCTAATTTTTCGGAAAAACATCAAGAACTTAACCAGCAACTTCAGCAGTTGGTAGGGCGAGGTTTAAAACCACTCGCGTGATATCAGTTTGTATCATGGTGAAGTGTACCACATACATATACTGTATGTGTGGTACGCATGCATTGAGATCATGAATTTTCGAGAGATCATAAATAAATGATAGATACGAACTTTGTGGAGTGAGACCCTAATCTGTTGGTGTGATGGTGAGTTCCCACCGAGAAAGCTCATTGGGATATCGTGTTCTCAGTCAGAATATTTGTATCTTCTTGTACCTGATGACTTTTAATCTTCACTAATCATTCTCAACCACCACTGTGTTTATTCCTTGTTGTAGTTCGAGTTTATCAGCTTAACACAGAGTTATAAATCTTCTCCATTGCATTAATCATCTCGACTTTATGCATGTAAACACTTCGCTTCATAATAGCGATGCTAGAAACACTATCAATTATGAATGTATCAGGAGAGTCCGTAAGCATACTTCGATGCAATGAAACAGATGATTCAACTCAGAAATCAGGTGTTAGTAGTAGTAGTAATCAAATCACTTACAAATGTGTTCTGGATAGGATATATTGAGTTGTTACTTCAGGCATGCACTTTACTCTCGGAGACAGAGTCTCATTGACCGTTCGCCTCAACTTTATGTTAAGGGAATCATGTATATGTAGATATAGCTCTCAGAGTGCTCAGTGAGCTCCTCATCAAGTTTCCCTTATACCTGAGATTTCATGAGTCCATTGTATTGGAACTCAGAAGCACTGTCTGACATCTGGTGGCGGAAGTTTGCATAACTTGTGTGGCGTAGAATGTTACCAGCGTAAAGCGAACCGTCAGTGAAAACTTTGAAGTTGAAATTTGTCCCTTTCTGATAACTCAGTTTCAGTCTTGATCATCTACAGTGAAGACGGTGAGTTGGATAGCAAAAGTACAAAAATATTACAAGACCTAGGGATTTCCAAAGTCAAGCATTCTAGGTTTACTTAGATGCGCGCAAATAGACATTGTGTGAAAATGTTCATGACTCAATGGTTTGAGTAATCAGTGGGAAATCTGAATGAGTTCGTCATCTTCTAATAAAAACAGAACCATGGAACCCTTATCTGTTTCACTCTGTATGGAATCAGAATCTAACTGGTGTTAGTTCACAAGAAATTGAAGATTTCGGACGTCTGGCCAGCCAAAGGAAACAGTCGGTTGACTGTCTTCAATCATTATCTACAGATGAGTGTTAACACAGCGACCAACTTTATCGGTGTCATTACTTTACTATCAGTTTATGGGAAGTCTCTGTTGATCTCCGACAGTTATCTTGCATGCGTCGAATTAAATTCAGATTCTCAGGCAATTTCCTACATAAAAGTGATCAGATATCTGCTCGTTGTGCCACACAGCCATGTGGTACATTCAACGCACCAACTGATGTCTGTCTGTCAGTCAGTCAGTCAGGATCAGCGATGGGCATCAGTGTAGTCTGATGAATGACAGTGAAAACTCCTCAGTATTTGAGGGGTATTTTACTGCTTCTTGTCGTCAAAAAATGCAAGTAACTCACAGTGAATGAGACAAAAAAATTTTAACAATGATTTGAACAGGTTGCACATTGTTCTCTTATCTTTTGAAATAGTTCACAACAGTTATAAAATAAGCATACTGAGTACTATCCAAGTGTGTAGAGCATATGATTAGTTATCAACGCCAGTCACAATGAGTAAGCCGTATACGTGTCATTTAGTGTATCACAAATGAAAATA
Source organism: Heterobilharzia americana (assembly GCA_944470555.2). Classification (NCBI taxonomy): domain Eukaryota; kingdom Metazoa; phylum Platyhelminthes; class Trematoda; order Strigeidida; family Schistosomatidae; genus Heterobilharzia; species Heterobilharzia americana. Next base: position 10,236 of record CALYCZ020000143.1, on the reverse strand, counting down.
AGATACAAGCACACGTCTAGTAGGTCACATTCCATGAAACCACACAACATTGTCGTTATCAACACACAGTCAATTTAATTAAGAATATTGTTACACTATTTCCAGCCTAATTAAAGTCACTAGAAATAAACATCTCCACTTCCTTCTGCATGTTTGTTGAGCGATGCGTTCTTCGTTGGTTCGTTACCAGCCAGCCAGCCAGCCAGCCAGCCAGCCAGCCAGCCAGCCAGCCAGCCAGCCAGCCAGCCAGCCAGCCAGCCAGAGTGTGTTCCTTGTTGCTTATTCTTATTCTTAATGGCCATCCATCTGATCTTCGGCGTCACTTTCGAGTGAGCGTAGGCAGCAGCTGTTCATGATTTATGTCCACAGTTGTTTGTTGGAAATGCTTTTCGAAACGCGCCGTCAAGTTCCTGAACCATCACATGGAAGCACTGACTTGACTCACATTAGTGTTGGAAATCCGGATCTTGTTCACGCTTTACGCTGAGTGCAGTGTAGTGTGGTGTAGTGCAGTGCAGTGCAGTGCAGTGCAGTGCACAACAGCTCCATACTGACTTCAGATAAATGAAGGCCTGTCCTGCTGTCTTTCCAATCCTGGATCTGACATCCTCATTTGTGCCGCCACCACCGCCTGTAGTTGAAACGATGCTGCCTTGCCTAGATATGTGAAGGGGACTACTTCCTTCAGATTTCTCCCACCGACGGCAGTGGCGTCCCTCTTCTTCTTCTTGTCCTTGTTGTCGTTGTTTGGGCATCTCCATCACCTCTGACTTCTCTACGTTCATCTGAAGGAAGTCCCGTCTTCATTGCCCCCCCTCTTCTGCCAACTTGTTAGTTTTCGTCTGTAGATCTTCGAGTTTGTGCGAAAACACATTGGACATAAAACATCATCGTCAGTGGCGAGATCCAAATCTCCTAGCATCTCCTCATCGGTCCAGTCAGCTTATGCCCCTCTTCTCACTCCTCACAGTTAGCTGCATGATACAGTGCAGTTTGGTCGACTATAATCAGAAAGATGATCGGCGATAGAAGGTGGCAGCCTTGTCCTACTCCTGCCTGTATTCACTTCAAAGGCGTCACTCAGCTTTCCATTGTAGACTACTCGGCATGTAGCATCATTCAACATTTAGCTGTTGAATTAGGTTGATAAAGGTTTGTGGTACTAAAAGCGTGGTGTTGAAGCAGCTGACTGGCGAACTACTTCTTTGTCAACGGTGACTCTCACTGGGCAGTCTAAATCTACCCACATGGCCCTTGCTGACAGTAAGAAACTTGATCGACTGGTACCAGTTTTGGTCTGGCCACGCAGAACCCTCTTGAAACACAATCCAACTTTTACTACTATGACACGTTAAGGTGGGTAGTGGTTCGGCATGCACAGTGCGTGTCCAGGCCATCTCATGCAAGTCAGGTTCACAACCTCATCAATCAACTTGGTTTTCTTGCCTGTTACCCTCAGCTTATTAATCAAAACTAGAGTAAGTCAGTTAGGTTTCAAAAGCTTTAAAATATCTCTTATTTGGTGTATAATTAGTGTCAGTTGTCGTTAATTAAATCCCATTAGTGATGTTTTATAGGAAAACTTTTCAAAAATCCTAGTTAATTATGGATTCCCACAGTTGATGATTGAGCACGGGAATTAAATCTTTTGCTTTAGGCTGCAGAGTCAAAGAACCAAATAATATCCTTGTATGTATACATTAAACTCAATTCACATTTGTGCTACCCTATAAGGAAGGTATATCAGAAACTTTACGGAGGATCTTCAACAAAGCTGGAATTCGTATGCAGGCTTAAACCTAGAAACACACCCAGTGATAAGCTTTGTCAACTTAAACATCCGATAGAACCAATTAAACAAAATAATCTAATCTATACAATTTCATGTAATGACTGTGAGGTCAAGTACATAGGTCAAACTAGCCAGTCGTGGTCAGTTAGAATAGCCGAACATAGGAATTCAGCTAAATATCGAATGACAAACTTAAATAGAATCCAAAATCTAAAAGGTAACTCGGCTACTGCAATGCATACATTAACAAGTACACAACCACACAACAGATTGGGTGGGATAAAACCACAGTACTTAAGTCCAATATAATTAGGTGGAGAGAGACACCGAGATTGATTGCTGAATCTTTATTCATCGAATCAACACGCAACATAAGTAATCAAAATGACAAAAACACATACACAAGAGATATGGAAAATTTTACCACGAACAGCAACAAATCATATGAGGTGACAGAACTAACAAAAATCAAAGGTCGAAAGTAGTGCAAATACATTGATATGATTACGAGCATTAATTTGTGCTCCGAGCGTCATCAAGTAAAAAATACTATATCCGTGTGTGTTAAAAACCAAATAAGCCAGTGGTCACTGGTTCGAATCCATTAGAGGTCCACATTTTCACTTCTCCTTCAATCATCACCCAGTATACATACTAGTCTGCCAAACTACGGCCAACTCAGATAGTCAAGTGATAATTTTAAAAAGTCATCTGGAAAGCAAATCCGCCAAACGCCCAGGACGTGCATATATGAGTAAGGGTCAAGATTGTTTGACGTCCTGGTGATACGTACTATAGGACTGATTCCTAGATGTACGATCTCAGCCTGCACAACTGACACTCACACACCCAGTCAACAGCCTAGTCCTCAGATTCACTACACCATTCGCAATGTATCTGGTTTCTTGTTTTAGATCTTCTGTTGTACTAGTAAGATTTTTGGCCCTGTTGCTCAGATACTTTACTAAGCGAACTTCAACTGGCATAGGGTGAGACGATTTGAAGTCTTAGTAACGGTTTGAATGTGAAGATTTTTGTAGACACTAGTGTCTAAACTGCCTTCTTGTTTCCGTTTTATTCCACAATCCAACATCGCTAATTCTCCTTCGCTATTTTCTAATTCATAGGTGAACTGGATTGCGCTGACTACTGAGTGTATACGTTTGAAGAAATTGTGTATGTGTTCCGATTTCAGCATTGTAAACGTGTCGTTTACACGGTCGGACTAAATTTTTCTGCAGCCATCCCTTCTCAACTATCCATAAATATGTCAGCCACAACAGGGAATATTGGTGATCCCAAGGCAACTCCTGTGTGGTTGTATATTTTGTTCTGAAACCTAAATATTGTGAAAGTTAGGCATAGCTGTACTCCTAGCATGATGTCATCTAGTGGTATCTTAGTTCGTAGTGTAAGCTCATGGTCATTATTGCGCTCGTTTCTAACTGCTCCCAGGACCATGTCAATCAGTATATTGCTATACAAACTAACTACATCAAAACTTACCGTTTCTTCATCGTAATCTAAAGGTATGTCATCTGATCTGTGCTTCAAGTCGTAAGAGTTAGTGAGTCTCGATTAAGAATGGTTTCCAACTGGTTTTAGTACCATCGCTAAATATTTAGATAAGTAATTAGTAGGAGTGTTTCTGAAGTCTACTGTGGGTCTAATAGGATAACCTGGTTTATGAATTTTAATGGTACCATAAATCCTACTGCGATTAGTAGTTATCGGCATTAAATTAAACCACTTAGACTCACTTAAAATGGCTTCATTCGCCGTATTCCATCCACCGTGGTTCTTTTAACATGATGGTGTCCTTTGATTGCTTAGTTTCTTTGCAAGTTCCTGTTTCTTTATATTCCTCAACTCTGTGAATATAATCAGACTTGTTTAACACTACTGTTGAGTTGCCTTTGTCCAATTTAGAGATTACTGTTGGCAACTATCAACTAGTGCAGTTTCTGATGGTACAAAAAAACTGGTTATTTCACAAAAGGTTTACCTATGAAACGACATAGAGAAGCTTTGTCTAAGCTGAGGAAGGATGAAAATCTGTTAATAAGTAGACCGGACAAAGGAGGGGGCTTAGTGTTGTTGAACAGAAGTGACTACATTGATAAAATAATTATTCTTCTTAATGACCAAACAAAGTTCCAAAGACTTGGTGACTCTCCAGACTAAAGTGAAAAAGCAGATGAAGAGATAATAAACCCCTCAAGAAACTAAAAGAGCTCCCTATACCACATAGTTGATAAATGGCTAGTATGGATTTTAGATCCCTTACACAAAGACTTAGTTAACCACAGTGTTAAAGAAGTCTTCGGGTTTATTTCTAAGCTAGATATTGTGAGTGTAAACGGAAACCATATGATGTCGCTTTATGTCTCATCAGTACTCACGAATGTGCCATTACTGGAGACGATAGAGTTTGTCTGTCAACAAATATCGGAAAGGCAAATCAACATCGGGATTCCTGTACACATCCTCAAGCAACTGCTTTTTAAATGTACCATGAATATACATTTTTTCGTCAATAGCTCTCATTATAGACAGATTGATGAGATAGCTATAGGTTCACCACTCGGCCCTATTTTAGCAGAAATATTTCTTGCCAAACTGGAGAATGGGAGCATTGAAAGAGGTCATTAAGGAGAGGACTATGTATCACCGTTATATTGACGACACATTCATTATCCTAGATCAAAATATGGATACAAACGAGGTGTTAAGAAAATTTAATGAGGTGCACCCTTCACTCATTATCACTTGTGAGGAAGAAAATGCCAGTTGACTACACTTCTTGTATGTTTTGCTAAGAAGAAGAGATGGTCCACTCAGCAGGTGTGTTTACAGGAAGACTACATCTATGAGTCAGTACACACATTTTCCTAGTCACGTACCTATTCAGCACAAAGCAAACCTGGTTAAATGCCTCAATAACAGAGCGAGAAGAATATGTTCAAATGATTTAATACAGAAGGAGTTAGATTATATCCGTAATTCATTGGTTGAAATGGGCTACCCTAACAGTTTGATAAAAAGACACATGGACAGAGCCAGGGGGAACAAACCCGGTATTACTACCATACAAAAGAAACCTTTGTTTATGAAATTGCAATTTAATGGGGATGTGGTCGGAGAAGTTTAATAGCAGAGACTCTCGAGAGCCATTAAAAAGACCTTGTACACCACACAACTTTGTCTATCATTTTCCAGTCGACCAATTGTTGCTGCTCAGACAAAAGATAAGTTATTCAGTCTTGCCATTTCCATTTGTATTTACAAGTTTATCTGCTCTTGTGGAGAAAGTTGTATAGGGCGTACTACTAGACAACTTAGCAAACATGTTGCTGAGCATCCACCATCATGGTTGGGAAATGGACAGATTAAGTCCATCAGAAGCTCGGTTTTTTATCTCCCCCCGTTGGTAGTGGTCACTCGGTAGATAAGAACATAGCTTTCACGATCATACACCGCATACCATCTCATCTTTCGAAAGGTATTCATACTCGTCTTTTACACATAGCAGAAGCTGTGGGAATTCGAGCTAATAGTCCTAGCCTTTGTATCCAGGAGAAATCTCTACATTCCTTATCTATCCCTTGGCTGGCCAGGGAATACTTTGTTAATAACTCTATCATTCCATTTTCTTCCTACTCCTTTTGTATACTTACTGTATTTGTCTAGGCTTTCTTCATCCTTTTACCTCGCCCTTCACTGTTACGTAACTTTTATTTTCACAAGCTTTCGACCCATTTTGATTACCGCTGTGTCTACATTCTTGGTTCTTATTATCATTATCATCTATATTGCATGTGCTTCAGTTAACATAATCACTTTATCATTATAATTATTATTATTTGCATCATTATCCCCGTAGTTATTTTAAACATTTATCGCATCAACCGACAAATCTATAAATCAAGCTATTTGTATTAGAGTAAAGCCTGAAGAAAATCTAATTGATCACAGTATTGTTCATTAATATGTCGTGTTCTAATTTACATGATGGGGATTTTTCAAATTCTTACCTTGATATGACTATGGACAATAAATTATGTCCGGAACGTAATCCAGTAAACAATACACTTCCTTCACTGTGTGATAAATCTAATAAATCAATAAAAATGGAATTACATTCTACCGCAGTGCACAAGTTTTATTCTTAAATTAGTAATGTATCTTTGAGATGAATGGGGATTTTTAATTTAGAGATAGTATTCATGATGAACTGACATGAATTGGAGAACCATTGAAAATCTGGGGGTACTGGACAGATGTCTCGTCCTAGTATGGGACTCCTCAGCAGGATGCACTCACGACCCGGCTAGGGATGGAACTCACGACCTTCAGGCTTTGCGGCGAACGCGTTAACCATTCAACCACTGGGTCGGTTTCCAGTTAGCACCCACTTCACTTCCCACTGGTTGACACCACAGGTCATAGCTTCTCATTAGAGCTTCGTGATATCCATCTGGAATCTGTCCAGTGCTCCCAGATTTTCAATGGTTCATCAACTGATGTTACCTCATGATGCATACTACCTCTTATATTAGTGTTTGTTTATTGTATCCAGTGTGGGTTTTAGTGTAAGACGAGTGAGGTGTGCGGATGGATTGACTGTGTGTGCAGTGTGTTTGTTGTGATATGTTAATTAGTGAATGCATTTGTTGTGGATGGGTGTGATGAGGTAAGTGGAACCGCTTGTGATATGATATGTGTGGGATAATGTGCAATGAATCTTGTGAATGGGCAATGGCGTGCTACGTTTGCTGAGAGTGTATTTGTTGTTGAGTGAGGAAGAGGTGAGTATGAATTCTGTATAGTATCGCATTGTGCGCCAGTATCTGCATTACACTGCCGAAGAGCAATCATGATCCTCCATTCATCAAAATATTGAACAACGCTATCATTATTTCTAAAATATTGTTAAAAACATCAATGTTGATATATATTTGAAAAATGTTCCACAACGAGTAAACCCGTACAATATCACATACTGAGTATTCGCAAATGAAAACAACAATATGGGTCGCAATAAGGCAAATATATCGCTATCACCATCATTATAATCATTCTTGTGGGGACGAAGCTAATTTTTCCGGAAAACATAAAGAACTTAACCAGCAACTTCAGCAGTTGGTAGGGCGAGGTTTAAAACCACTCGCGTGAAATCAGTTTATACCATGGTGAAGTGTACCACATACATATACTGTATGTGTGGTACGCATGCATTGAGATCATGAATTTTCAAGAGATCATAAATAAGTGATAGATACGAACTTTGTGGAGTGAGACCCTAATCTGTTGGTGTGATGGTGAGTTCCCACCGAGAAAGCTCATTGGGATATCGTGTTCTCAGTCAGAATATTTGTATCTTCTTGTACCTGATGACTTTTAATCTTCACTAATCATTCTCAACCACCACTGTGTTTATTCCTTGTTGTAGTTCGAGTTTATCAGCTTAACACAGAGTTATAAATCTTCTCCATTGCATTAATCATCTCGACTTTATGCATGTAAACACTTCGCTTCATAATAGCGATGCTAGAAACACTATCAAGTATGAATGTATCAGGAGAGTCCGTAAGCATACTTCGATGCAATGAAACAGATGATTCAACTCAGAAATCAGGTGTTAGTAGTAGTAGTAATCAAATCACTTACAAATGTGTTCTGGATAGGATATATTGAGTTGTTACTTCAGGCATGCACTTTACTCTCGGAGACAGAGTCTCATTGACCGTTCGCCTCAACTTTATGTCAAGGGAATCATGTATATGTAGATATAGCTCTCAGAGTGCTCAGTGAGCTCCTCATCAAGTTTCCCTTATACCTGAGATTTCATGAGTCCATTGTATTGGAACTCAGAAGCACTGTCTGACATCTGGTGGCGGAAGTTTGCATAACTTGTGTGGCGTAGAATGTTACCAGCGTAAAGCGAACCGTCAGTGAAAACTTTGAAGTTGAAATTTGTCCCTTTCTGATAACTCAGTTTCAGTCTTGATCATCTACAGTGAAGACGGTGAGTTGGATAGCAAAAGTACAAAAATATTACAAGACCTAGGGATTTCCAAAGTCAAGCATTCTAGGTTTACTTAGATGCGCGCAAATAGACATTGTGTGAAAATGTTCATGACTCAATGGTTTGAGTAATCAGTGGGAAATCTGAATGAGTTCGTCATCTTCTAATAAAAACAGAACCATGGAACCCTTATCTGTTTCACTCTGTATGGAATCAGAATCTAACTGGTGTTAGTTCACAAGAAATTGAAGATTTCGGACGTCTGGCCAGCCAAAGGAAACAGTCGGTTGACTGTCTTCAATCATTATCTACAGATGAGTGTTAACACAGCGACCAACTTTATCGGTGTCATTACTTTACTATCAGTTTATGGGAAGTCTCTGTTGATCTCCGACAGTTATCTTGCATGCGTCGAATTAAATTCAGATTCTCAGGCAATTTCCTACATAAAAGTGATCAGATATCTGCTCGTTGTGCCACACAGCCATGTGGTACATTCAACGCACCAACTGATGTCTGTCTGTCAGTCAGTCAGTCAGGATCAGCGATGGGCATCAGTGTAGTCTGATGAATGACAGTGAAAACTCCTCAGTATTTGAGGGGTATTTTACTGCTTCTTGTCGTCAAAAAATGCAAGTAACTCACAGTGAATGAGACAAAAAAATTTTAACAATGATTTGAACAGGTTGCACATTGTTCTCTTATCTTTTGAAATAGTTCACAACAGTTATAAAATAAGCATACTGAGTACTATCCAAGTGTGTAGAGCATATGATTAGTTATCAACGCCAGTCACAATGAGTAAGCCGTATACGTGTCATTTAGTGTATCACAAATGAAAATAAGATACAAGCACACGTCTAGTAGGTCACATTCCATGAAACCACACAACATTGTCGTTATCAACACACAGTCAATTTAATTAAGAATATTGTTACACTATTTCCAGCCTAATTAAAGTCACTAGAAATAAACATAAAATATATACAAGAATTTATTTGCTTGCTTTTTTCTGAGAAAACGACTAACGCATTGAGATTTCTCACTGATTACTCAAACTGCTGAGCCGTGAAAATGTTTCGCACAATGTATATAATTTTGTGCATCTGAGTAAAAGTAGAATACTAGACTTTGGAAATCAAAATGAATTGTTAAATTTTGCACTTTCAGTATGCAAATCACCGTCTTCTCAGTATATGCAATATCGCATGACCAAGACTTAAACTCAGCTACCAGAAACCGACGAATTTCAAATTCAAATGCCTAGTATTCAGAACACAAAACAACATTATAGATCGTACTTCTTCCCGATAAAACATGTCCCCTGGGTTCCTAGTGAAACAGAGGGCTTCAGTAACACATCTCCATTCCACTCTCTTACCTGCAGTCTTCTCAACCTAGCTCCACCAACACCCACAAGCTTCCATTGCTTCCTCACACCATCTCCTCCACGTAGCCCTCGCCTCGGACGCCCAACTCGTCGTTTCCCATTTGCATTCCAGCCGACCACCTGACCTGGTGCGTGATGTTCACTATCGGTCTTCTCAGTGTATGTCCAGTCCATACATCTCCACTTCCTTCTGCATGTTTGTTGAGCGATGCGTTCTTCGTTGGTTCGTTACCAGCCAGCCAGCCAGCCAGCCAGCCAGCCAGAGTGTGTTCCTTGTTGCTTATTCTTATTCTTAATGGCCATCCATCTGATCTTCGGCGTCACTTTCGAGTGAGCGTAGGCAGCAGCTGTTCATGATTTATGTCCACAGTTGTTTGTTGGAAATGCTTTTCGAAACGCGCCGTCAACTTCCTGAACCATCACATGGAAGCACTGACTTGACTCACTTTAGTGTTGGAAATCCGGATCTTGTTCACGCTTTACGCTGAGTGCAGTGTAGTGTGGTGTAGTGCAGTGCAGTGCAGTGCAGTTCAGTGCAGTGCAGTGCATTTCCGCTGCTCTTCCTGGTGAAGCACTTTAATCACTAATTTGTTCAGCATCACTAAAAACAACAAAATAAGCATTAGTTGAAGAGAATGTATGGATATTTGGTTGCCAACTAAATGAGTATCCAGTCAAATGAGCATCGCTTAATAGCTAAAATAGAATTTCGAGAATTGGAATCTTAATTACTTGTTTGGAGTTACCTTAAGGCTGTAGAAGCAGTTTTTTCAGAAAAATATTTACTGTCAACACTACAGTTTTATTGAGAGTCACATCGCCCAGTACCTCAGCACACTTAAAACTGATGAGTGAATTAGTACACAGTCAACTTTATAAACGAATTAAGCAAATGACAACTTGAACAGGCGATTTTCCTAAGAGTATTGGTTTTCACTTAGCTGTGTGACATTATTCATCCATATAAACATACTTCAGTATTAGTGAATAATTTATAACATAGTTTATCTTCATTCAAAGTTGTTA
>CALYCZ020000142.1:0-27093 GCA_944470555.2 Heterobilharzia americana | reverse complement strand
AAGATTGATTATATTACAAGGTAGTATTCATCATGGACTATTAATATTAGTTATATAACCATTGAACAACTGGGAGGACTGGAAGACTAAGATGAAACAATGCTCTCAGATTTTCAATGATTTTTCAACTACTATCAGTAGTCCATAATGAATATCACTGTATAAAAAGAATTTCCTATTGTATGTTCAGTGTGTTTTGAATTTAATTAAACCTTTCCTCGGATATGCTGAAGGACAATAAAAGTACTAAGACTACTATTCAATGGTAAGTAGTAATTTCTGTATTTCTTAACTGAAATAAGCTGTTTCAACCGAAGGTAACGAGCCTATTTACTAAGCTATTCAGCTGTATGTCATCATACTTGATTTACAATGTGTATACAATCATTTTAATTCATAGGAAGTGGCCCAGTAAGATATCAGTTACTTTCACATCATACACGGCAAATGAAAGTGTATCCAATTGTTGTTGTTCCTAGTGATCATCTTCAAGAATGAAATAACCAAGTAGTGTTTTTTAAGTGACCTACTACTTTTTTAATAAGGAGACGTAACTAAACGCACTCAGCTACCTTGTGAATATTCATGCAATAGGCAATGAGACACACTCATTGTGTGAAGGTTAGTGATACTACCTGACTGTCCAAACCTCGGTAGGCGAAAAAGGGTTGGAATCTGTAACCCAATAGCTGGCAGTCATCTCTCTAAACCTACTGAGCTATAGCACCGCGTACTTTTTATAGGTAGATAACGAATTGCCATGCTTAAAGTTAAATCCTTATCACAGTAATCAGTACTGTTCTTACTTCTGAACATTAATTTCGAATTCTTAAACAGCATATCATGATTGACTTTAGAAAACACCCTAGCAACTGTCGGAATGACCAATCAGACTTCCTCATTCCGCCTGGCAAAGTACTTTTCCATAAAATAAAGGAATGTGATTGGCTACCTCATCACTTACTAGGGTGGCCTTTAAAGTTGCTTAATTAAAAAACTCTAAAGCCTAGCCTAAGAACAACTGAAACAACCAATAAGATTTCTGTATTTCGACTAGAAAGACAGATCTTCATAAAGTATAAAAATCTGATTGGTTAGTTTAGCTGTTGCTTAAGTGGCCTTTAGAGTCACTCCGCATTTTGAGTGACTACTGGCCACCTTAGTTACTATGTAATTAATCAGCTACGTTCCTCTGTTTTGTTATCGCGGTATTAACATATTTAATGGAGATTTTCGCGTTTCTAGAATATTTATAAACGGTTCTTATAAGAAAACTTGATGAAAGTGTTCAGTCCGATATTTATGTGGATTGTTATGTGATTTGGTGGGAGTTTTTGAGTGATTTAATTAGTATTGAAGGTCTTCGATAAGATTCAGCTTTTTCAGAAGTCTGGGAAGTAAATATTACGCAACCTAACAGAATATTAACAAGTAAAGCATTGGAAAGTTGGTTCTATGTTAATTTTACATTGTTAACCAATAAATTAAATTAGTATTCATGACTATGATTATAGACTTAAATTGTTAAAAGTACATTCGAAGTATGAAAGAAGAACAAATCACTGATACCAAGACTTTCTGATGTTGTTATTATGTATTCAAGGTAAACCAGCAGCAGCCTACCTTTCTTACTTTTGGCACTTATCACCACAGTCTATCCGGAACCGTTGAAAAATTGGATTTCCCTCATTGGTTCAGACATGCATCCTTCGAAACTGAAATGAGACATCCTACCACTAAGCTACTGAGGCGATGAATGATTCTTTTTAGTATGTATTTCTGTTTTGACAAGTTCATAACTTTGGGAAGTGATAAATAGACGACTGAAATTTAGATTCTCTGCTTATTCTGATGGCAGTATGTCGATGGAGACGTTTTGTGCAATATGTAATGCAGTATATATCTCTGCTTTTCATGCTTCTCATGTAAATCGTTTGATAATTGGAGTCAGACTGAAACTGTTGTGTTGCATTTCAGTTAGTGTAGGGAAAGGCGAGTTACCCAACCGAACATTGATTCTTGAGGAAGATTATCTGAACAAGGTAATGCACTTGGGCCATATATTATGAACACTCTGATCATACATCTACTTGTTAAGTCAATTTATATCAAACTGAAGGTTGGGAGAAGAAATAGAACAGTTAAGATAATTATTATTATTTTATTATTTGTCCCTTAGGTTCCTAATGGAACATAGGGGTTCTGTAGCACGTCTCTATTCCACTCTGTTCTCTGTAATCTTTTCAACCTGGCTCCACGACAGCCCACAAGCTCTCATTTCCTCCTCGCACGATCTCCTTCATGTCACTCTCGGCACCGACGCCCAACTCATCGCTTCCCATTGGGGTTCCACTGGAGTGCCTGGTGTGATGCATGATGTCCCCAGTCGGCCTTATCAGTGTATGCCTAATCCATCTCCACTTGCTCCCACTGCATATTTGTTGAGTGATAGGTTCCTGGTTGGTTCGTGGCCAGGGTTCCTTGTTGCTTATTATTTCCGGCCATCTGATCTTCAGTAACGAGCCAGTGTAGGAAGCTGTTGATGAATGTCTGTAGTTTGTTAGAAATCCCTTTCGTAACGCGTCAAGTCTTTGAACCATACAGGAGCACTGACTTGATATGGGTGTTGAAAATCTGAACCTTGTTCCACATGCTGAGTGCAGAAGATCTCCACACTGGTTTCAGTCTAATGAACGCCTGTCTTGCTTTTCCGATCCTGGCTGCCTTTGACATCCTCGTCTGTGCCGCCTGTAGTTGAAACAGTACTGCTTAGATAGGTGAGAAAGGCTACTTCCTTTAAGTTTCTCCCGTTCATCCTGATTGGAGCTTGTTGTTGCTGTTGGTGGTGTTGTTGGTGAGGTATCTTCATAATCTTTGTCTTCTCTATATTCACCTGAAGTCCCGTCTTCGCTGCCCTACCTCACCTCTTCTGCCAACTTGTTAGTTTTTGCCTGCAGCTCATCAAGTTTGTGTGACATCAGACACAAGTCATCGGCGAAATGTAAATCTTCTAGGTTCTTTTCCGTGGTCCAGCGTATCCTCCTCTTCTCATTCCTCACTGTTTGTTGCATGATCCACTCAACCACAATCAGGAAGATCATGGGTGATAGTAGACAGCCTTGTCTTACTCCTGTCTTCGCTTCAATTCGAAGGCATCACTGAGCTTCTCATAGTGAATTACTTGGCATGTGGCGTCTTCATATAGTTGTTGAATGAGATTGATAAAGAAAGGTTTGTGGTATTCCGTAGTGTTGAAGCAACTGCCAAGTTACTTCTCAGACGACGCTGTCAAAGGCCTTTTCAAAGTCGATGAAGTTGAGGTAGAGGGTTGACTGCCATTCTACAGTCAGTTCTATGATGATGCGTAGTGTAGCGTTGCAATTTGGTCCGCACATGATTTGTACTTCATGAATCCAACCTGTTCCGGTCGTAGTTTTGAGTCCAGTGCATCCTTTAGTCCCTCCTGAATGATGCGGCTTAATATTTTACTTGGGGTGGACAGGAGAGTGATTCCGAGCCAGCTCTTGCAAACTCTATGGTCACTCTTCTTCGGGAGTTTGACAAGGTAACCCTTCTTCCAATCAATAGATAGGTATCTTTACTTCCTTCCATCCCTTCTGAAATAGTGGTGTGAGCATGTCCGCCGTTGTCTCTGCGTCTGTTCTCAGTGCTTCTGGTGGGATTCAATCTCATCCCGCATTTCAGTAGCTTTATGGCATTCAGGACTTCCACTTTTGTTGAAGGATTTATGTTCACTTGTAGTTCTGTGGCTGCAGGTGATATTTCTGGACGAAGTGCAGGTGGTGGTCGATTCAAGAGCTTTTTGAAGTAATCGGCCCATTGGTTCCTTTGTTTCTCTTCTTTTGTAATTAAATTTCCTTCTTCATCTTTTATTGGTTTCACCTGTGTTGATCTCTTCCTAGATAGTAACCTGGTTATCTGATACACAAACACGCACTCTTCTTCACTTCTTTGTCCAGTGTAATGTTTTATACCTTTAACTCAGTTCGTTGTGCATCCATGCACTGGTTTATCTTCTGCTTCACCATCACTACCTTCCTCTCCATGCTCTATCAGCTTACATGTGTACGTCGAGATCCATTACTTATCTTCTCCCTTCTTCCTTCCTAATACGCTTATGCAGGTTTCTTTCCACACAGCTTTCAAAGACTTCCAGTGTTCTTCCACACAGGTTTCTTCAGAGATGTTTCTCGATATCTCCCATTTTGTTTTGATGGCTACCGTGAAGATCTCCTTTGTAGTTTCGTCCTTTAGTTTCCGAGTGTTGTGCTTGAACTGTGGTCTATCACCAGCCTCCTTGAAGGCTTTCAACTTGATTTGGAAGGTTCCTTGCACTATACAGTGAGTGGTGTGAACCTACATCTGCTCCCCTTCTTGATCTAATCTTGTGTCGAGTAGACTGCGTCTCCATTTTCTTGAGATTGAAATGAAATCGACCTGATTTATAGTGTGTCCATCTGCTGAAATCCATGTCGCTTTATGGATATCCTTGTGCTTGAACACACTACCTGCAATCACCAAATCGTTGAATACACAAAATTCTGCAAACAATTCTCCATTCTCGTTCATCACCTCACCTAGCGTTTCTCGACCCATGGTTAGTTCTCTTCTTGTGTTTTCCGCTCTCAGTTTGGCATCCATGTAGCCCATTAGAATTTTGATATCGCCAACTGAGGTCTTGTTCAGTACTGATTGCAGTTGTCTGTAGAATTCCTCCTTCTTCTCTTGATCTGCATTATTTGTAGGTGCGTAGCATTGAGTGATTGTGACCTTTCTTCCTTTTGAGTTGAACCTTGCTGTCATGATCCTCGAGGAGATTGGTTGTCATTGCATGAGAACCTTTGATACTCTTGGGGATATCATGATAGCCACTCGAAAACTCAGTGTGCTCCTGGTTGTCATCTAGGTGACAATATCGGAGTAGATTATTGACTTTCCATTCGACAGTTTGGAGAGTCCACTCCCACTCCATCTGCTTTCGCAGATTCCTAGCACCTCAATGCAATACCTTCTCATCTCCTTTGCAATCTGGTTAGCCTTACCAGCTTCGGACATTCCATATCCCCATCCTTACTTTCACTTTCATCGAGAGAAGAGAAGATATAGGGGCCAATTGGCTTGCCGAAGGCTTTCACCAACTGGCGTCATTTCGTCTCCCCAATTCCATCGATGAATAAGTTTATCTTTATTTTTTATATTTTCCTTGTGTTTTTAAGTTTCTTTAGTGGTTGGATTTGTTTTATGGTGTAGGTTTGCTAGTCGTATGCCCAATCTTCCCTCTTTATCTGGTCTTAGGACTGGTTCGTAACTAGTGGACTAGTTAACCAGGCGAGATTACTACTACTACTACTACTACTACTCTGACAAAGTTGTAGAGTTGCCTTACCTGATATGAATATGGACAATAAGTTGTGTGGGAAACGTAATCCAGTAAATGATACTATTGTTTCACTATGTCTAACAAACAGACTAAAATGGACTTAAAATCAACCACAGTGCTTAGGTTTTAATCCTATATTATGTATCCGGTATAAGTCATTTGATACATTTCCGTAGTAAAATTAGTACAAAACTCACCTTTCACATTAAGACATCAGTACATATATGTGGAAGCAAAGATGGTTGATAGAACTGATAACCTTATCAATCAATACAAGGGGCAAGTAAGATAAAAAATCAGACAATAAAATCGATCAGTAAACACAAATAAAACAATACGACGTAATGATAATGCAGGCTACCAGGATGCATCTCAGGATGGTAGAAATTTTCATGGAAGATGGAGAACAACAAATACGGTGTACAAATGTATGGCTTAATGGTTGAAGAATGGAAAAGAATATGCTGAAAACTATGATTAAAATATAATCGATTAAAATAAATCAAAAATGACGGAAATATGAATAATCATCTTCACTATCTGAGATAACCTTGGTTTAGCAGACTACTATTGATACTGGGTGATGACTGAATGTGAAATAGAAACTTAGAACGCGGCAGGATTCGAACCAGCAACCACTGGGTTTCTGACTCCATGCTCTACCAACTGTTGACAAAATTTTTATTTGACTTCAATCATCAAGAGTTTTGCTTGACTACCATAGGAATTTGTGGCACGTTACTATCCCTTGATCGTAATGACACTGCCTGCCTAGTCAGGACTTCTCATCCAAATCTACCTGAATTAGAGAGAGGGAGTATCATATTGATTATCACTTTAACTATTTGAGATATCTATGGTTAGGCAGACTATTATTGATACTGGGTGATGATTGAAGGTGAAATGGAAATCAGGTCAACAATCAGGCCTTGTAGCTGAGCTGGTAGAATACTGGGTCAGAAACTCGGTGGTTGCTGGTTCGAACCCCACTCAGGTCTAAGTTTTCATTTCACCTTCAATCATCACTTAGTATCAATATGAATAATGTTTGAGAGCATTAAGTAAGAAAATAAGACGAAAGAACAAAAAGGTAAACAAAGCTGTTGGGAATAAAACAATGTACCAATACAATGTAAAGTGAGTCACAAACTCCTTTCGTATACACGTTTGGTGTCAATCGATGGATTGCTGCTGCTTCGGCATAACGTAGCGATCTACTAATTCCTTTTGTCTATTGATTACCTTGAACGCTGTGTTTGAGTCGACCTGCATGACCTTCGGCAAGGATATGTTTACTAATGTTACTACTAGGTAACCTTGCCTCTCTCAATGACAAGCTTTTCGGTACATGTTCAGAAATTCTTTTACCTAAAAAGCTCTCCGTTTTTCTGACATACATGCTACTCCAAGTACGGGTCAGTAAATAGAAACAATTGAAGGTAACATGAGAAAGTCTCATATCTAAATTACTTTCTCTGAGCATGTTCTTCATGTTATAGACATTTGGACGAATCTAACTACAATGACGCTTAGTGTTCACAAACACTAATAAAAATAATCCTTTATTAGATGCGATTAATGTAACAGTTTACTAATTCAAACTTTTCGAGGGATAATGCGTTCTCATTATCCATCAGATGAAGGAACTACTTTCAGTTCAAAAGGATGATTTACTGGTTAGATGTAGTAAACGGAAATTGTTTCATATTGATATTGACGACTAGCAGGAGAATTCAGGATGCGTATTTAATCCTACTTGAGACTCGACAGCTGGATGCACCTCCACTTTAGTGAGTATTGTTCCCGCTGAGACTCGAATCCAGTACCCACTGCTTCAAACTCGAAAGCCTTGTCCACTAAGCCATGGCGGCACGGTAGCCACCTCTTATGGAACAGATATCGGTTTGTTATGATACTTGTAATTCGCCGTTGCTATAAAGGGCCAAATTTCTCAACTTCTGTGGATAACGCTTTAGGGTTCGAGTATCAGCAGAAATAACATCCCTCAAGAAGAAGCTGGTATATCCAGCCGATGAGTCCCAAATAGGACGTAACGCACATCCTGAATTCCCCTACTAGTAACCAATATCAACATAACATCATGAATATCTGGCAGTATCACAGCATACGCATAGAAGCTCATCTGCTAACGGAGGTTAAGCAATTCAGCCCTATATAGCAACGGGAAATTACAAGTGTCTTAATTGTTTCAAATTCAGTACAAAACAATAAAATCTCAACTATTTTACCATCCCATTCACTTAAATTGGTTGATACATTTCTGTTTCTGCTCAGTAACAGATCAAAACTTTGACTAGTCAGTATGCTATGAAACATTGACTCTTTTATACTTCAGTGTCTCTGGAAAAAAAAATGTCTCTATTTTTCTTGAATTAGGTGATGATTCGGTTTTTGGTAAAGAATCTTTAGCACAAGAAATAGTTGAGACATTTGGACAAGCCAAATACTATGGAATTCATCGTACAATAAATGTTGGTGATTATACTTCAGCGCATAGTATATACAATGCAGTGATTACTTTGCATCCTGAACGTATTGGTCATGGACATCGTATTCTTGATAACAATGATTTATACAATTATGTTGTCAATGAGAATGTCCATTTTGAGGTAAGCTGAATGATATATATATATATATATATATATATATATATATATATATATATATATATAATGTATAGTCTAAGGTTTATGAGGGCTATTGACCTCCTATCCAGTGGCTGAATGATTAATTCGTTTACCGTTAATCCTGAAGGTGGTGATTTCTACCTCAGGCGGATTCGTGGCCACATACTACTGAGGAGTCTTATACTAGGATGAAACAATATAGTTTTTTGTTTAACAACTGATCACTAGGAATATCTAACCTTAGGATTTATCATCACCATTAATTAGGGATGAATGGCCTTCAAAATAACATTTCTCAACAGTTGAGATGAAAGAGTTTTCTATAAAGATGGTTTATAGTTTGACTTCAGTGTTGATATTGTTCACCAACTGATAAATGGCACGCGAACTCATTGCACCACTATCTTACCAGTTAACTGAATTATGTTTGTTCTGATGAGCGATACTTTATGTAGTTTTGAGTAGTTTCTAAATTTCGCTTTCCTTGCACAGACTTTATTCACTAGTTAAGGTTAGTTCGGTGTAGTGCTAACTAGTATATAAAGTTATGCGCTAAATGTGATCAAATGGATAATAATATTGACACCAAGAGACGCTGCTCAACATTAAAATGGCAGACAGACAAAATCAACGTATAACCTCGGTTCAAACTGCCATAATTCACAGAAGTATGCAAACCAAAAGGGGATGGAAGATGACTGATATCACAGTAGACAAACGTGTATGCAAGGAGAAGTAATTTAGAAATGAAAGTTAGCCAAAACATTACAGCTTTAGAAGACACCATACAGTTCACATATCCGCACCATTGTGACTGACTTTTAGCCATGCTACCAAGAGTCTTCAACCACTGGCTGTTATCTTTTCGCGGACAGCAGTTAGGTAGTCTACACCTCTCTATACGACTCAGACCAATAGTCACAGACTTCATGACCTGGTGTCACATCTTGAAACGGCCACTCTGAACCCTCTCCCAAACTAATACAACTTCCTCTGGCATTTGACGTTGAGGTAGGTGTTCGCTTGGTGTACACAACGCATGTCCGAAGCAACTCATTCAATGAAGGTTCACAATCTCATGGAATTACTTGTCTTCCTTGGCTAGTACCCTTCGCTTAACCCAGACATTTCTAACAAGGTGATTCCAAAGCACAAGACCAATGCCAAGAAGACACCCATGGTGAAAAATGTCTAACCGCTTCATATCTTTAACAACTTGTAACAACTATTCAGCAGGACAAAATGATCTACAGTGCAGTATTTTCGTTCTTTAATAGATAGTTAAATATCTCCCTTGTCGTCGACAAAGAATACGCGCAAGTTGGCAAAGACTAAATACTATGTTTATCAGTGCTTCGTAGGCTTTTTGAACACATAACAAAAAAGCCTACACTCCAGAGGAACGACACAGGATTTGCAGTATGTACCATAAAATCAATTAAGATAATCTACAAACGACATAATTCAAGCCATCTAAAATTTTCTGAGGGTGTTATGATCAAATGACTGACATAAGAATTCTATGTTCAAAAGGAAACATTGATCAGTCTTTCTTTGCCCGACTTTCTTATTCTTCCTCCTGTTCCACGATGTAATCTATCCGGAGTATCTTGGCAGACTAGTACTTATACTGGGTAACGATTGAAGGTGAAATGAGAATTTGGATCGTGGCCGTATCTGAACCAGCGACCACCACCTACCCGATACTCTACCAATTGACCTACGAGGTTCAGTTGGTATCGCCATTTAAAACAGTGTCGCAAAGTAGAAGACGTTTCAGACTATTTATTTGCCTAAACTGTTGATTCACACTAAGTTGACTGACATTTAAAATGTAATCATCAAAGTTAGTTGTTCAATCAGTTAGGATTTCCCTTGGCGAACGTTTCATTGTCATACTAGATGTCATCACTAGTGCATTAGGAAATCAAGTAGTTGGTGATGTAGGGTTCTTTACAATGTGCCTAGGTGTAACCTGATTAGTAGCCTTGTGGCCGCATAGGCGTGTGCTGAACCTGATTGGTTACACTTCTCTCTTTAATTTTCCGAGTAGGGTGTGCAACTATGTGACTGGTTGATTTCTTTTGTTTGCTTGTAATAAGCTGAGGTTACTTGGATCTGATTCTAGGCTATAAATATTTTTCACAAAGTTTAATCTATCTGAACCACAGTTAGTAGTTGAAATGATAAGTTTTATAATGTGGATTGTATCTATTCAAGTTATAAGTGTGTCCAGCTGAATGTTTACAAGAAATGGTAATTCAATGAAATGCTTAATGATGAAAAAACTACAAATGAATTTTCGATACTGATTAGCTTTATGGAATAGATGGATAAAAATAACTATTTAATTCATTCTTTTACAACAGTTATGTCCATCATCAAGTGTTATAACCGGTGCTGTAAACTCTAAGAGTT
The DNA here is from genome assembly GCA_944470555.2 of Heterobilharzia americana. Classification (NCBI taxonomy): domain Eukaryota; kingdom Metazoa; phylum Platyhelminthes; class Trematoda; order Strigeidida; family Schistosomatidae; genus Heterobilharzia; species Heterobilharzia americana. The sequence continues at coordinate 16,626 of CALYCZ020000142.1, read as the reverse complement.
CAGAAAAACATCCTATACACCGTTTTATTGAAGACAATGTGAATTTCTCTATCAATGCAGGTGATCCAACATTAACACAGAAATGGAATTTAGATGAGGCTAAATATTGTCTCAGAGAATTGGGTTTGAAGCAAACTCAATTGAATAAAGTAAATATCAATGCAGCTAAGGCAGCATTCATTATTCCAGAAGAACGCACACTTCTACTATCTCACTTGAAAAGTAGAACAAGGAATAGAATTATCAAAATTTGAATATGAATCTATAATTTAATTTGTTCAATGTTCAATGAAGTTGTACTTCTGTGAAACGTTCATTTTTTTAAAAATTTTAATTACTTCTAACCATGAATTTGTGATTATTTTTAAAATATATTTTTTTGAAAGTATAATCAAAAAATGAAATAAGTTTTCTTCTATAAAGCTTACTTTATTCAAATATTTGCCAATAAACTTTGTTTTGCTAAAGTGAATTCCCATTTATTGACGTTCAATTTTCAATTTGTTTTGCTACTTGTGAAGGGTATCAATACTTTGACTACAAATGATGAAGTTGATTACAATTTCTGTTGTTTATTAATCACATTTTCAAATCTCAGCAAATTTTTATAATTTTTATTTGTTTCCATAAGTTTTATTCTTTCATGTTTATTGAATCTCATCTTATAACTTTCAACAGTAATTATCCGTGAGTACTAAAGGGAAATATCAAGACAGATGGTATCATTTTTACAATAAACTTACGACACTTTTAACTCGGTCAAATAGCCATCTTCAAAAATGTTATGCCTAACATCCAGTGAACCGGAATAAGCTGCCAATTCTTATTAATAGTTGATTGGTAGAAAGTTGTCCCATCTCCTAATGATTGATTTTTTTCTTAGTCGGGATCAGCTTGACACTGTATAATCCAGTTATCCAAGATACCAACTATTATTATCATATATTATTTGCCCCTTCGGTTCCTAGTGGAATATAGGGCTTCAGTAGCATGTCCCCATTTCACTATCTTCTCTGAAGTCTTTTCAACCTGGCCCCACCACTCCCCACAAACTTTCATTTCTTTCTCACACAATCTCCTCCATGTCACCCTCCAACGCCCAACTCGTCGTTTCCCATGCGGGTCCCACTCGAAGGACTGACTTGGCACGTCATCTCCCCGAATGGTCTCCTCAGTGTATGCCCAATCCAATCGATCTTCACTTTCTTCTGCATATTTGTTGGGCGATAAGTTCTTGGTATGATCCTCGAGGAGATTGGTTGTCATTGCATGAGAGCCTTTGATACTCTTGGGGATATCATGATAGCCACTCGAAAACTCAGTGTGCTCCTGGTTGTCATCTAGGTGACAATATCGGAGTAGATTATTGACTTTCCATTCGACAGTTTGGAGAGTCCACTTCCACTCCATCTGCTTTCGCAGATTCCTAGCACCTCAATGCAATACCTTCTCATCTCCTTTGCAATCTGGTTAGCCTTGCTAGCTTCGGACATTCCATATCCCCATTCTTACTTTCACTTTCATCGAGAGAAGAGAAGATACAGTGACCAATTGGCTTGCCGAAGGCTTTCACCAACTGGTGTCATTTCGTCTCCCCAATTCCATCGATGAATAAGTTTATCTTTATTTTTTATATTTTCCTTGTGTTTTTAAGTTTCTTTAGTGGTTGGATTTGTTTTATGGTGTAGGTTTGCTAGTCGTATGCCCAATCTTCCCTCTTTATCTGGTCTTAGGACCGGTTCGTAACTAGTGAACTAGTTAACTAGGCGGGCTTTCATCAGTGGAATACTAAGTATGAATACACCAGTCTAGACATAACCAGTAGTTGCTTGGATGATTAATGAATAACCTTGATGTAGAGATTTGCTTTATTTTACATATATACTTGGCAGTAATAAAAAGGTTTGATGGTTTATTTCAACAGGATATAACCATACACTTCATTGCTACACCATACAGTCATGAAATCCAGTAGTTGGGTAATTTCAAACAAACAATCCTTTGCATGCATTCACCAACTAAGACGCTATTTACCCACTATACATCTTATTAAGATAGAAGGGACAACTTTGTTTGCTGATTGGACAGAATTAATCGGCCACCATTGGTATATGAGCTGCTGTATGGATACCGAAACATTACCGGTATTCTCAGTTTTGATAGGAATGATCAGTATTAACTGGTAGTCGAATCTATAACTTGCGTTTCCTCCTATTTGGAACTTGTAAGCCCCCCCCCAATCCTCACTGAGTGACGTTGTTCCTATAAGGACTCGAACCGATGGCCAGTCACTTCAAATGCCAGAGCCTGATCCACTAGGTAACTGAGTAAAGATAACCACTGTTGTATTCCACTCTTAGATAAGGTTGAAAATACTGGCAATATTGAGGTGTACACACACGACCCCATATACTAATAGTGGCTTATCTGTTCGATCCGGTCGACGGCGGAGGTGCACAAGGTATATCATCAAAGACTATACAATATCTGTCACACAAGGAGTGGCTACTGTGACTCAGAGGCTAGTTCAGTGACACCCTGGCGTTTGAAGAGTTTTGTCCTGGATTCAATTTTTAGTTCTGGGTCAATCAAATAAAGCAGTCGATGTCTCTCCAAGATTAACCGTCTCTGATGTTTTTGAAATATTGGTACTGATCTAAGTCTGGAATACTGTGCACATGCATTCCAGAAGGAGATGGGATATTCTATGTCACAACAATGAAACAAGTACTATATTATAAGTTAAATAGATCAGCATATACAATACGGAATGCCTTCCATATATGCACCCTCTTACGTTTGAACAGGCCTTTGGAAATATTCCCCAAGTTCATCTGTTTTATGTTGTCAGCAATAACTAATTCTGTCTTCAAGATGACATTCCTCATCATTGGCTAGTACCATTTGGAAAGCCATTGAAAAACTGGGATTACTGACTGGACAACTATCTTGTCCTGCTATAGCCCCTTTCAGCAGCATTTTTCCATGACCCCGCTAGAGATAAGAGAATAGATACTCACTAATGTGGACTGGATTATGTACAGAATATGTCACAAAATAACAGAGATAGGAAAATGTTAACCACTGGATCCCAGTCCACTGGTTCAATAATAAATTACACGCTTCTAGATCGTACAGCTTCGCCTTCATCGAGTGACTTCAAACTTCACCCAAGCGACTGCTGTAATGAATAAGCAACCAGGTTTCGGCATTCTGAGTAGTTCTTCATAAAACAAAGAGAAGTATTTTATGACCTTTAATGTCATTGCCATCATCTACACTGAAAGTTACAGTCATGCAGCTGCAGAGTCGATGTAATATGTTACATGCTTTCCATATAGCTTGATATGAATGTATCGACTACTGTCAGCTGGTCCCAGACGTGTACTATTCTATAGTGATTAAAACACCTGTGGTGTGGAATATTCTTTGTTATCTCTTCAGTATCAACAACTGGCATCAAGACTGTGAGAAGTATACTATAGACTGAATTGAATAGTTGTATACCATTGATGCTGATCACTGGTGCTTCCTAGCCAGATCAAGATGATCTTTCAAGGATGAAGTTATCCATGGTTCACCTGGACTGATTCAGTTCACCGAGCTAAAGTATTCAAACCATCAAATTTTTGGCCAGTTACATAAGTGATTTTTTTTATTATAACCACAGAACCTGTCTCCCATTCTACTAAAACTCACCAACTTCAATGTAATTACACGTCCTTTATATCTCTAAGATTGAAATCCAATTACTGTTATTCTAAAAATTTTATAGATTTGACTTACTGTTTTCTAATAAACATCAATGAAATCATCCATTGACTTTGATGCAATCAAGGTTTTAGAAAAGAGCTTTGCTTCGTACCGAGGCCCTATATGTATGGCTGAATCCAGATGGCTTGAACAGATAAGATGAAGTACGTTTAACTGCTTCTTGGCAATTACTAGTAACTGTTACACAAGAGATTGCTGTCCTGTCCAAGTAGCCTAGTGGATAAGATTTTGGAGTTTGAAGTGATGGTTACAGGGTTCGTGTCTCAGTGGGGACAACACCATTCACTACGGTGCACGTAGTCCACCAGCTGACAAGTCCCAAATAGCATGAAACGTGCGTCTTGAATTCCGCTGCTAGCTGCCAAATAGACTACTATATCAAGGCATCCACACAGACAGCATCTGCCATCAGAGGCTGAGAAGTTCGACCCTGTATAACAAAGGGAAATTACGAGTATCAATAGATATACTACTTGATAACCTTATTGAATAACTGATTATTATGACATGCGTTCACTACATAATCAACAAAATGTTCAGTACAAGCTGAGCTGATTAAATCAACGTAGTTACTGGTTTCCAATGACCAATCATTATGTGATCAATAGCTTATATTCGATTCTGTAGTCTGATCGAAATCTGGCAAATTCAGTTCATTCCAGTCGAAAAAGGGTAACTCCAGATCGTAAATACAAAATTAACACCATATCCTGTAGTGTGAACAGGAGATACCTTGAAAATTGAGAACTTGTTTGCAAAAGACAGTTGCATCACCATACTACGAGAGTGTATCTGACTTTGATTCCTCTGGGAATAGAAAACAGCCTCCATAGACACTGTGTATTACACGTTTTTCCATTCAACTTTGAGCCTTACTTTTGTGCTTCAAGTACCGAGGTCTAATCATGTGATAACATTTTGCAACATCTCATTTGTACATTTTTCGTCATTATGAAATGTGGAGTTTAGGAAGACTAGCGTAACTTCATCATTGAAAATTTAAGAAACTTCTTTCACAGTCTTGTCACCATGGGAAAGAGTCATATTTTGGTGTCAAATATGAGCATTTTCAGAATGAATTCTTCAAAAATCTGTGAATCAAAATTGGAACTGATCATTCAGAGTCATCGGAGTGAAAAGGCTGTTGAAAAACACTCTATAACAGGACGAATCCCCTCCAAATGATCCTATGAGCTTCCATTTGTTGACTGAAAATGTAAATGGTTGTTTGAAACTAAGAGAACTCGAAAAATAACATCCTGATGATGTGGTGCAGAGTTCATACGGCTTCTTACCCCATCTGAAGAATCATACATTGAAATCATCGAAACGAACAGATTGTGTTGTCTTGGTTGTATTGTGTTCTCTCAGCTGGGCTGTTTAATCGTGAAGTTTTCATCGTCTTTCAAGATGACATCATCAGCACTAACTTCATTATGAAGTAAGCTGTCAATATCTTTATGTCAGTGATTTAGTGGCTTACTCTGACGAACTGGTTTGAGATTGTTGTGTCATTGACTGACTGAATAGATTTTTCTGATGGCTCTTCCTCTGATTCAACTTTGACCTTTCTGTCGTTTATCATTTTTCTTATCGGTTGATGGATTGGGTTTATATCCACATATCTGTTGACTGCTGACTGACCTAAATGCCAAGCTTGTAGGAATTCTCTGATATTCTTGGTGTTTCCCCTGTCTAAAATTTGTACATTGTCAAAATTGAATCCATGTCCATAATTATCTACGTGCACCAAAATGAGTGATGAAATGTCGTGTGTGACATTCAATAGCCAGTTGGTGTTCTCAAATAGACGAAGGCGAAGAGGGCGACCACTTTGTCCAATGTAGTGTTGACCACAATTATTGCTGTTGAATTTGGTAATTGATATTCGGTTTATCTTCTTTGGTTCTTGCGTCCTTTGGTCTGTATAATAGTGTTTGGAGAGAACTTGTTGGTTTATGAGCCACACCAATTCCAAGTGGTTTCATTAATCTTGTCGTGATTTCTGATATAGTCTTTATGTATGGTAGGAAGATGCGTTTGTTGATTTCTGCCAATGACTTTGTAGTTGATGATGTACGGGATAGGCGACTTGTGATAAAGTTTCGGGGGTAGCCGTTCTTCTTTAGGGTGGACATCGGGTAATTTTCTTCGTTTCTCCGTGGAGTTGTTGTACTGCAGTGTATTCTCGCTCTTTTGAATAGAGTTTACACGCAACTGATTTTGTGCGTTGTTGGGTTGTTGCTATTGATAATGTCATCTAGAAAGACAATGAAAGGTCCCTGATTAAACAACCCAACTCAGAGAACACAATACAACCAAGACCATCCATCTGAGCTACAAATATTCTCCACCATTTCAAGATTGCATTGCTTTTAGAAATACACAGGATTTTGATTCGAGTTAATAGATATCCCTTAGTATAAGATGTATTTTTACTTGTATAATCCCAGTGAAGTATATTACAACAAATAAAAAAATAAACAAATATTTTATATAATCCCCCAATGTCTCTATCTTGCTAGGAACATCCTTTTCAAGAGTATGAATCTGACATTAACTTTTCACGTTAATATATTCAAGTTTTGATGCAGAAAGTGAGCTTTGTGATAGTCTAATTACATCATGATCTGCAACAAAGATCAATATAATAATAATAATAATAATTCACTTTATTCCAGACAATTTGTGGTACAATTTGGAATTCTCAGCAACAACAACAACAAAATATATATATTTTTGAGAAGAATAGGGATTTTTAATTCAGAAGTAGTAGTCCCGTACTAGGACGAAACAGCTATCCAGTGCTCCCAGATTTTCAATGGTTCCCCAACTGATGTCAGTCCATGATAAATACTACTTCTAAACAAAATATATGTAAAATGATATATACTTCCCTACAACCTTACGAATTGTCACTATAAAAAGTTAAGCGGTGTAAAGAATACTAAAAACGAGAAAATTTTACAGTGTTAATATAAATTATTTGAAATGTGATTGTTAACTGTCACAAAGTTGATATGTGAGCTCTATTCTAACACTTTTTTCTTCAAATAATATGAGTGCTAGGTAAGGTACAGTCGAATTCTTATACTTAGCTGCACAAGCGTACAGTCTTATATGGTTTTTTCTTCCTCTCCCTATGGAGATACAAGAAGAGAGGTGTGAATGCAGTAGATGCTCAGTATCAGTTAAAATTACTGTGACTAACTGCTTGTTAGAATTTAAATATCAATCAACTACAGTGTTAATCATTTGGTCAAGAAGGACAGCATTCAACCTATTGACGGCTTTCAAAGCCCAACGCAATACAACATAGTCCCTTTCTAGAAGACCAAGAAAGATCATTGGGGAACAATGGAGAAGAATAGGTAAAATGCAAGAATTAATAGATTGTAAAAGAAGAGGTTGAGTTATACCAGAGAACCTCAGTTTCATTATGTAATAAGTTAAACGAAAGATTTTTTTTATAAGTCAACAAGATATGAGACAACCAACAGAGATCAGCAGTAAAACTCAATCCAAGATAGTTAACACTCGATTTACTTTCTGCAGAAATACCATCAACGTAATAGGTGTCATGAGATTTAAGCAGCTCACGTGAGTCTTGAGGCTAAAATTAACAGTCTGACATTTAGTAAGGTTTAACTTGAGACCATCTGATAGAGATCACTGGCCAACTACAGACAAGTATCCATTTAATTTAGAGCAATCTAAGTGAGAGTTAACTGGAATAAACATCGTCAAGTCATCAGCATACTTAATAAAATTTGTTTCAGCAGGATGAGGTAAATAATGCAAAAAGAAAGTGAACAGAAAAGGAGGAAGTACAGCACCTTGAGGTACACCAGCTTCAGTAAGCAATGAAGTCGAGCGCTCCCCTTTATAGATAGTGTACTGTTTTCTTTCAGAAAAATAAGAATACAACCATTTTGTAACCCATGGCTTAGTATGAGTTATGGCAGGCTTATTTAACAAGAGTGCTCTTGGAACAGAGTCAAAGGCTGATGAGTAATCCAAGAACGCACAACGAACATACTTAACACCTCTGTCTAGACTAGAAACAATATTATGATGCACAGAGAGTGGCAGCATCTAACGTACTTTTCTTGTGTTTGTAATCAAACTGTTTTGGATCTCTAAAAACTATCAATCATGGCTCAATCACAAGAAGTAATTTCTTCATTGTCTTCAGAAAAAGGGAATTTATAGCGATGGGTCGAAACTTAACATCTGATCCAGAAGATGAATTGGGTACAGGTACAGTTTTGATCTCCTTCCTTTTTAGAAAACGATACAATGAAGATATCTGTTAGGGGAAGACATAAAATATCTGCCCATTTTCTAAATATAATACTAGAAACACCATCAAAACCTAAGCTTTGGGATGGATTCAGGGATTTTAGACATTTAAATACATCATGTGTATTAAAACCTGAAAAGCAGCTATTCATTTGACCTTGGATATTAAGAGGGACAAAATCAGATTGCCGACGTATAAATGATTTGTTTAACGCACAGACATTCGCACAAGTTTCTTTTGTCATCTGTTTTCTATTAGTAAGATCTTTAAGTAATTTTCATAAGTTGGGAGAGTTCTTACAAGATAGGAACTTCTGGTTTTAAATAGTATTCAGACATTATATTTTAATGCCAGGGTGATCTCTCACACTATATAGCCTTTCCTTTTTTCTCTGGAGGCTCTTGAGATGAGGAGAGGAAAGTCTGTCGAATCTCATGTAGATTGTTTCAGCAGGGCAGCAGATATCGAAACAGAATCTGAGATAGTTCATGATATTCGTGGTAGTGTTGTCTAAAACTTCATCAGTAAATATATCCCAATCTGTTTCTATAAGCATGCTTCTCAAATGTAACATATTTTCTTGTGAATAACATTTGTATTGAACTTTCTTGGAAAGATATCCGGAAGCTTTCTTGTATAATTTGCCGTACACTTTAGGCAAAACACGTACAATACAATGGTCAGAATTTAGCAGCGGAATCCATTTACGGGATTCATATATGCCATGTTCATTTGTAAATACTAAGTTTAGGGTGTTGTCAAGACGATTGGAAAAGTTAACCATATTTTTATGATGCGATGATACTAGAAAACTGCAGTCACATGAGTTAAAATCTCCACAGACTATAGATAAAGTTACCCAGAACCGGAGCAGCGAATTCAGTGAATTCACCAGCAAAAGTTGACATATATATATATATATATATATATATATATATATATATATATATATATATATGTATATTTGTATTTGCTCAAATGTTTGGGATGACATTTAATGGTAATGCACTCAATTTTTGCGTTAGAGAGGCTGAAGTATACATATTTGTAGGAGGACCAGTTTGCATTGATAAATGTTGCTACACCACCACCACCACAATTATTCTTAGAAAAGCTTCTATCTTGTCGAAATAAGTAGAGCAAATGATCATTATATAGGTTATGAAGCCATGTTTCCTGTAGAATTACTACACCCATATTCCGATAAACATTTGTGGACAAGAGTGAATAAAGGTAATCAACTTTATTTGGTAACGACCTGCAGTTTGTACTAAGTATTTCCGTAATAGTCATAAGGTTGAGAGCCCGTTGCCATCCACTATGGTGCTTCTTAATTTGTCCATCAACTTGTAAAGCAATAGGTTGTGGTGATTTTAAAAACGCACGAGATTATACAATACGATTGGATGACATAATTGAACGATTAAAACAATGTAGAAAGGAGAAATTTGTTGCAATATATTTTTTGATAAAAAAAGGTCACCCAGAGTTCAAGCAGGCCGCCAATGAATATGGTGAGTGAGTTAGCAAATCAGTTAGAGAGGCTTTTCCCAATTTTACAAGTAAGATGAAGCAAAAACAAGGTGGGGGAAATTTAGTCCAACTATGGAAAATCCAATGGTTCCCAAGTTTTTGCGAATCACCAAGTCCGCTGTTGGTCAGGGTACATCCAAAGATATCTGTAAGATTATATATATTTTCGTCCCTTGATATCTACTTCAAGTATGCAGAGAGAAGTGGGTCCCCTGTGAACAATCCAACTTGATGGTTGGTCTATACAAATCTATCGGTTTATTTCGATGGTTGAATATATAAGAACTTATATCCTGGACTCTACTGTTAGCGGCCAAGTAAGCTATAATATATATATGCTTTATCTTATATATACAAGACTTAAGTGCTTTTTACAAATTGTCAGCATTTCCCACAGTACTGATATGACAAAGTCCATTACAATTGTAAATGATGTAACATGAATGTATACTCGTTAGTCAGGTATGCTTAAGTACTATTATCTGTACATTTAATGGATACTTCTTTTTCTATGTAACACCTATCACAAGAATGTATTTCGATGGAAACAACTCATCTTTATTAGCTATTACTTCAACACTTCAATGAGATCAATTCATTCTTCAATGTTAAACAAACTCTTGTCTACTGATAAAACATACTTCAAATTCTCATCACACTTTTGAGAAAATCAACAGCTGCATTCGTTTTTCCTACATATATCTAAATCAACCACACACGAATAAGTATAACCTGAGACTTACACACAAAGATTAATGCCTATTTGCTTTCGATTGAATTACTACTCATCAACATTACCTCACTTGTTAATCTTGGAAGTTTATTCATGAAATGAGTAGAAATAAACGTTAACCACTAAACACCATTGTTAATCATAAAGTGTGACAGCATTCTAGACAACATTTATAAATCTATTCATACACTCACTTGAATTGATTGATCAGTGTTGACTTTAGCAAAACAAAATTTATCATCAATTAAGCCTAGACAACAGGATAAAAAAAAAATCAACACTTCATGAAATATATAGTAAAAGGAATAATTATTAAGATGATGCAGTTCAGCATATAAACAAATAAAAAATCGTCATTAGCAGATTGATTCCATCAAGAAAACATATCACTATCCCTTGAAACAAAATAAGAATATAACCAAAACGACATAAACTGGTAAAAGAAAAACTGAAAACCCGGAACAAAAGAAATCACATACAAAATGGTCAGGTAAACGCCAAAACCAAAAATATACACACATATAAAAATAAAAAAAAGAAGACAAACATTCGCCAAAACAAATCAACAAAATATAACACAAATTAAAATACAAAAAAACAAGTAGAATCTCAAATATCTAAACCGAAACACCGAGCCATCAAAAAGGTCAAAGCACCCGAGATCAACATGAACCCGGCGCCAGGTAAGTTTAAGCACACACTGCATACACCATCTCTCCCAGTCAATCTACAATACCTTGCATTGAACACACCTTCTGCAAACTACCACACACTCACACTCAGAAACACTAGCATCACACAAACATACAACACTCACAACACTCACAACTAATTAACTACCTTCACGATACACACTAAAACGCTTCAACTCAAACCTGACCACATCTATCTCAATTGACCAGTGGACAAGCACGCACACCATATACTACTGACTATCTCTCGTGGCTAATTAAGTAGGCTGACAGAGAGTGGAGAGTGGAGAGTGGGCTGTGGACAGTGGACTGTGGACAGGGGAGAAGGAAGTGAAAGGCAGTCAGTCGAGTGACTTGCGTCGTGTGCAAGCCGTGTCGAATTCAGTGTGTGTAACACGGAGTGAAACCTCGCCTGTTTAACTAGTTTTCTAGTTACTAGCCGGTCCTAAGCCCGGGTAAAGAGGGAAGTTTGGGCATAGTGCTAGCAACCCTACCCCGTAAAATAAATCCAACCACTAAAGAAACTTCAAAGCACAAACAAAATATAAAAAATGTAAACAAACTTATTCCCCGCTGGAATCGGAGAGGCGAAATGACGCCAGTTGGTGAAAGCCTTCGGGAAGCCAATTGGCCGATGTGTCTTCTCTCTCGATGAAAGCGAAAGTAAACGTGGGGACATGGAATGTCCGCACCATGTTTGAACCCAGTAAGGCAGCCCAGATTGCAATGGAGATGAGAAGGTATCACATCGAAGTGCTTGGGATTTGCGAAAGCAGATGGAATGGGAGTGGACTCTCCAAACTGTCAACTGGAGAATCAATAATCTACTCCGGTCACCCAGACGACAACCACGAGCACACTGAGGGAGTGGCTATCATGATGTCCTCAAGAGCATCGAAGGCTCTCATGCAGTGGGAACCAATCTCCTCCAGGATCATGACAGCAAGATTCAACTCAAAAGGAAGGAAGGTCACAATCATACAATGTTATGCACCTACAAATAATGCAGAGCAAGAGAAAAAGGAGGAATTCTACAGACAACTTCAATCAACACTGGACAAGACGTCAGTTGGCGATATCAAAATTCTAATGGGCGACATGAATGCCAAACTGGGAGGGGACAACACGGGAAGAGAACTAACCATGGGTCGAGAGGCGCTAGGTGAAATGAATGAGAATGGAGAATTGTTTGCAGAATTCTGCGCATTCAACGATTTGGTGATTGGAGGCAGTGTGTTCAGGCACAAGGATATCCACAAAGCGACATGGATTTCACCAGATGGACACACTAAAAATCAAATCGACTTTATCTCAATCTCAAGAAAATGGAGACGCAGTCTACTTAACACAAGGTCAAGAAGAGGAGCAGATGTAGGTTCAGACCACTATCTAGTGCAAGGAACCTTCCAAATCAAGTTAAAAGCCTTCAAGGAAGCTGGTGATAGACCTCAATTCAAGTACAACACTCGGAAACTGAAGGATGAAACTACAAAGGAGATCTTCAAGGCAGCCATCAAGACAAAATGGGAGACATCGAGCAACATCCCTGAAGAAACCTGTGTGGAAGAACACTGGAAGTCTTTGAAAGCTATGTGGAAAGAAACCTGCACAACAGTATTAGGAAGGAAGAAGGTGGAAGACAAGGAATGGATCTCGACGGATACCTGGAAGCTGATAGAGGAGAGGAGGATGGTGAAGCAGAAGATAAACCAGTGCAAGGATGCTCAACGACAAGAGGAACTGAGCACAATGTATAAAACACTGGATAAAGAAGTGAAGAAGAGTGCACGCAAAGACAAAAGACACTTCTACGACACACTGGCAAGTGAAGCAGAACAGGCTGCAGGTAAGAGAGACCTGACGACATTGTATCAAATAACCAGGTTGCTATCAGGGAAGAGACCAACACAGATGAAACCAATAAAAGATGAAGAAGGAAATTTAATTACAAAAGAAGAGAAACAGAGGAAACGATGGGCCGACCACTTCAAGAAGCTCTTGAATCGACCACCACCACCACCTGCACTTCGTCCAGAAATACCACCTGCAGCCGCTGAATTACAAGTGAACATAAAACCCCCAACGAAAATGGAAGTCCTGAACGCCATAAAGCTACTGAAATGCGGGAAAGCAGCAGGACCAGATGGAATACCGCCAGAAGCACTGAGAACAGATGCAGAGACAACAGCGGACATGCTCACACCACTATTGCAGAAGGTGTGGAAGGAAGAGAAGGTACCTGACGATTGGAAGAAGGGTTACCTTGTCAAACTGCCGAAGAAGGGAGACCTCAGTGCTTGCAAGAACTGGCGCGGAATCACTCTCCTGTCCACCCCAAGTAAAATATTAAGCCGCATCATCCTGGAGAGGCTTAAAGACGCACTGGATTCAAAACTGCGACCGGAACAGGCAGGCTTCAGGAAGTACAAATCATGTGCAGACCAAATTGCAACGCTTCGCATCATCATAGAACAGAGCGTAGAATGGCAATCAGCCCTCTACCTCAACTTCATCGACTTTGAGAAGGCCTTTGACAGCGTCGACCGAGAAGTAATTTGGAAACTGCTTCAATACTACGGAGTACCGCAAACCTTTATCCGCCTCATTCAACAACTATATGAAGATGCCACATGCCAAGTAATCCACAATGGGAAGCTCAGTGATGCCTTTGAAGTGAAGACAGGAGTGAAACAAGGTTGCCTACTATCCCCCATGATATTCCTTATTGTGGTGGACTGGATCATGCAGCAAACAGTAGGCAGCGAGAAGAGGGGGATACACTGGACGACGGAAAAGAACCTAGAAGACTTGGATTTCGCCGATGACTTATGCCTAATGTCACATAAACTTGAAGATCTGCAGGCAAAAACTAACAAGTTGATAGAAGAGGCAGCTAAGACGGGACTTCAGGTGAATATAGAGAAGACAGAAGTGATGAAGATACCGCACCACCACCATCAACAACAACAACAAACTCCAATCACCGTCAACGGGAGAAACTTGAAGGAAGTAACCTCCTTCACTTATCTAGGAAGCACTGTTTCAACTACAGGCGGGACGGACGAGGACGTCAAAGTCAGAATCGGAAAAGCAAGACAGGCGTTCATTAGCCTGAAACCAGTGTGGAGATCTTCTGCACTCAGCATGCGGAACAAGATACGGATTTTCAACACCAACGTCAAGTCAGTGCTCTTGTATGGCTCAGAGACTTGGCGCGTCACGAAAGGCATTTCCAATAAACTACAGACATTCATCAACAACTGCTTACGCTCGCTGCTGAAGATCAGATGGCCAGAAAAAATAAGCAACAAGGAACTCTGGGAACGAACCAACCAAGAACCTATCACGCAACAAATATGCAGGAAGAAGTGGAGATGGATTGGCCATGCACTGAGAAGGCCGACTGAGGACATCACGCGTCAGGCCAGGCTCGAGTGGAATCCCCATGGGAAGCGACGAGTTGGACGTCCGAGGATGACATGGAGGAGGTCGTGCGAGGAGGAAATGAGAGGTTGTGGGCTGACGTGGGACCAAGTTCAAAAGATTACAGAGAACAGAAGTCACTGGAGGCGTGCTAATGAAGCCCTACGTTCAACTAGGAACTCAAGCGACAAATAATAATAATAATAATAAAATAACACGGAGTGATGCGTTGTCCGGCATTTCAGTGGGACAATGTGTGTTTGTGATTAATGAATCAGTGAGGCTAGGTATGTAGCCAGAGCCGGTGTGATTTGTATTTCCGTTCTGATATGATGCGATATCAGATGATGATGATGATGATGATGTTGATATTGATGTTGATGTGTTGTATGAGTATGATGTATGTGTTGCATGTTGAGTATGAGATGTAGATGTGTGTGGCTACAATGTGATTGAGACTGACTGAGGAAGATAGTTAAGTGTATTGATCTTGATGTATGGATGTAGAGGGATGGAGAATAAGACTGAGATGGACATATATGAGCGGTGAAATATGTTATGTGTTGTGTTTTGTGGTGAATAGTAGTGTGGTTAATGATGATATTGAGGATGTAAGTGAGTGTTATGTGATATTTGTTGTTCTGTTTTTTTTTAATTTAAAGGGAGGACCGTGAGGCCTCCCCACTGACAAAAACTACACGCCCGAGCGCACCCGATTAGGGTTCGTCGCGAGTTTCAACCCACCGAGGTGCAATGGTGAGCCTCCACCCGGGGTCAGAGCATTCCTGATCACCCTGAACCCGGCGCCAGGTAAGTTTAAGCACACACTGCATACACCATCTCTCCCAGTCAATCTACAATACCTTGCATTGAACACACCTTCTGCAAACTACCACACACTCACACTCAGAAACACTAGCATCACACAAACATACAACACTCACAACACTCACAACCTCACAACTAATCAACTACCTTCACGATACACACTAAAACGCTTCAACTCAAACCTGACCACATCTATCTCAATTGACCAGTGGACAAGCACGCACACCATATACTACTGACTATCTCTCGTGGCTAATTAAGTAGGCTGACAGAGAGTGGAGAGTGGAGAGTGGGCTGTGGACAGTGGACTGTGGACAGTGGACAGTGGACAGTGGACAGGGGAGAAGGAAATGAAAGGCAGTCAGTCGAGTGACTTGCGTCGTGTGCAAGCCGTGTCGAATTAAGTGTGTGTAACACGGAGAGATGAGTTGTCCGGCATTTCAGTGGGACAATGTGTGTTTATAATTAGGATGTAGCCAGAGCCGGTGTGATTTGTATTTCCGTTCTGATATGATGCGATATCAGATGATGATGATGATGATGTTGATATTGATGTTGATGTGTTGTATGAGTATGATGTATGTGTTGCATGTTGAGTATGAGATGTAGATGTGTGTGGCTACAATGTGATTGAGACTGACTGAGGAAGATAGTTAAGTGTATTGATCTTGATGTATGGATGTAGAGGGATGGAGAATAAGACTGAGATGGACATATATGAGCGGTGAAATATGTTATGTGTTGTGTTTTGTGGTGAATAGTAGTGTGGTTAATGATGATATTGAGGATGTAAGTGAGTGTTATGTGATATTTGTTGTTCTGTTTTTTTTTAATTTAAAGGGAGGACCGTGAGGCCTCCCCACTGACAAAAACTACACGCCCGAGCGCACCCGATTAGGGTTCGTCGCGAGTTTCAACCCACCGAGGTGCAATGGTGAGCCTCCACCCGGGGTCAGAGCATTCCTGATCACCCTGAACCCGGCGCCAGGTAAGTTTAAGCACACACTGCATACACCATCTCTCCCAGTCAATCTACAATACCTTGCATTGAACACACCTTCTGCAAACTACCACACACTCACACTCAGAAACACTAGCATCACACAAACATACAACACTCACAACACTCACAACACTCACAACTAATCAACTACCTTCACGATACACACTAAAACGCTTCAACTCAAACCTGACCACATCTATCTCAATTGACCAGTGGACAAGCACGCACACCATATACTACTGACTATCTCTCGTGGCTAATTAAGTAGGCTGACAGAGAGTGGAGAGTGGAGAGTGGGCTGTGGACAGTGGACTGTGGACAGTGGACAGTGGACAGT